>CAWVNO010001026.1:0-117270 GCA_963930645.1 Salticus scenicus | reverse complement strand
AAATATCAAAGAAGAAATTTAAAATAAATAAGTAAATTTAAAATAGCCTATTAACTGAGTTTTCGTGGACACTATTAAGTAGAATTTAGTTGTGTACTTAAATAAAAAAAAAAGCATATATATATATATATATATATATATATATATATATATATATATATATATGTTTCAAGAAATAACATTTCAGAAGAAACGAAGTAACTGGCAAGTTCCTCGCATTGCATTTGGTTACTCGGTGTGTTGGTGTTTAAACTGCTTTAGTTCCTCGAAAGGGAGGGTAGGAGACAACACACACACACACACAATAAAAAAAAAGTATATATTCTTATCATTTCTACTTATAAAATAGTTTAACAAAATAAATAAATTCAGAAAAGTCCCGTTTATCCGAGAGAGTGGGAAATGGACGACATCAAAAAAAGGCAGGATCGAGAAGTTTTTTGCTCAAGAAGAAACAGAAACAAATAATTATTAAAAAATAAAATAAAATAAAATAAAAAAATAAAAAATCAAATGTATATCGTGTTTGTGTTTTTATTTATTTATTTATTTATTTTTAATTTTGTAGACTATAGTACAGCACTGTTTAACTTAGTGTGCCTTGGCTTGATCATAACTCCCCTTTTTTGCTTAAAATTTTTACATTCTTCAGTAAACAAAAAACAAATATTTTTACTGTAAATGAGAATATTTTTATTGCTTGTATGTTTAATATACAATATAACCAAGTTTTTTATTTAGAATATTTTTTTTTTTTTTTTTAATCTCATTTTCCATAATTTCCATACATTTTGAGGTTTATTCGCTCCAAGCTATTGAATTCCGCGGGTTAAATGTAAATAAATTCAATAATTTACCTACCGGGTTTTCGTGGATACCCTTAGGTAGATTTTTGTCATGTACTTTAATATGATCTAAAAAAAATTTCTGTTTCAAAAAACATTTCCAAACAAACTAGTAACTGAGAAAAGTTACTCACATTGCATTTGGTTACTCGGTGCGTTAGTGTTTAAACTGCTATAGTTACTCGAAAGGGAAAGTAGGACACCACACACACACACACACACACACAAATATATATATACTTATCATTTCTACTCATTACATTGCGTAAAAAATGAATACATGAATAAAGTCAATAGTTCACCAACTAAGTTGCCATGAAAACCATTATATAGATTTTTGTCATGTACGAAAATAAGACATATATACTTTTTTTTTTTTTTTTTAAAGAAATAATGTTTTGAAACAAACTCTGGTAAAAGTTACTCACACTGCATCTGGTTACTCAGTGTGTTGGTGTTTAAACTGCTTTAGTTACTCTAAAGGGAGGGTTGGACACTGCTTCTACTCTCTCTTACACATGGATTGCTGTAGCCCAGTTGGTAGAGCGTCGGGCTCGTAATTGAAATATTGTGGGTTCGATACTCGAGCCGGCCAAAGACCGTCGTGTATATTAATGGTGGCTGGTGCATATAAGATCTGTCTTATCCGTAATATCCTCCATGTTCCCATCAAAATTATACCTCTAGGGGTCACCAAAGCGGAAGATCCGTCCTTTCCGTGGAAGATCAAAATTGCGATGACATGTAACCGGATGATCTCTAAGGGTGAGTCTCAGACCTTCGCCAATCGTCCATTGCGTAGAACTGTTGCGACGCGGAACCCAAAGAATCATTCAATTAGTCTATTTCACACACACCTCACCTATATATACATATCATTTCTAATTATAAAATTGCTTACAAAAGAAATTTAAAATAAATAAGTAAATTTAAAATTGTGTATCAATTGGGTTTTTCGTGGACACTATTAAGTACAACTTGGTCGTGTACTTTAATAAAAATCATATTTTTTTTTTTTTTTTTTTTTTTTTTTTTTGTTTCAAGAAATAACATTTCGGAAGAAACGAAGTAATTGGCAAGTTCCTCGCATTGCATTTGGTTACTCGGTGTGTTGGTGTTTAAACTGCTTTAGTTACTCGAAAGGGAGGGTAGGACACAACACATGCGCACACACGCAATCAAAAAAGAAAAAAGTACACATTCTTATCATTTCTATTTATAAAATAGTTTAACAAAGTAAATAAATTAAGAGAAGTCCTGTTTATCCGAGAGAGTAGAAAAAAGGCGCGATCAAAAAAGGGCAGGATCGAGAAATTTTTTGCTCAAGAAGAAACGGAAACAAATAATTATATATATATATATATATATATATATATAAAAAGGATAAAAAATCAAATGCATATCGTGTTTGTGCTTTTATTTATTTATTTATTTTTATTTTTGAACAATATAGTACAGCACTCTTTAACTCAATGTTCCTTGGCTTGATCATAACTCCCCTTTTTTGCTTAAAATTTTTACATTCTTCAATAAACAAAAAACAAATATTTTTACTGTACATGAGAATATTTTTATTACTTGTATGTTTATTATACTATATCACCAAACTTTTTATTTAGAATATATTTTTTTATTATCTCATTATATTATATTTTGTTTGTACAGATAATAAGAACGGTAAAAGAAAAGCTGATTCCTATATTTTGTTAATACAATGCATAAGCCAAAATAAGTTGATTTATTAGTTTAACCGTGCCTTTAAGACAGCTCAGTAGTAAGTGTTGTCATAATTAATCTAGGATAAAACCTAAGTTCAATAGCATATGTTAGCGACCATCATAATTAAAGATTTAATAGGTTATTCACAATGTTAATGTTTGTTCTAAAAGTTACTCTAAAAGACGGTAGCTGGTATTTAATGTGTGTGTCATCTATAGAATATATACGAGCAGAAAAATAAAGCCTGCACTTTGTCTTTTCTTTGTTTATATTTGCAATTAATTATTATTATATAGTTAAAATTAAAAACTACTGAAAGTTTAAAATTAAAAATTGTTTCACGTGTACACATATTATAAAAACGTATAAAATCACTTTTAAAAACACGTATATAAAAATATCTTTATTAAAATCAGACACAAAGCTTTTCGCTATTATTAAAATAGCATCTTCAGGTGTTGTTAATTAACACAGTAGACAGCATTATGCACTGGAGAAGTTCATTATAGTTATAGTTAAAAAAAAAAAAAGTCTTGTAAACATCACGAGTCCTTTTAGAACACACAGAAAAATTTCAGCATACCGAATTAGACTTATATATACATATATATATATATATACAGAGCCGCCATCCTAATCCGGCAAATTGTTAGTACCGCCCATTTTTCTACACCACCTAATTTTTAAAGTATTTTTCTTCAAATATATTTGCGATCAATTAAGAAGAAAAAAACTCTATAAAATCATTGGTGTAGAAAAAGGGGCGGTACAAACAATTTGCCGGATTAGATTGGCAGCTCTGTATATATATATACATATACATATATAATAAAGATGATCTATTAAGCATAGTAGAAGTCAAGCAACAGATACAAGATCACTGAAACACCAATGACCAATAAGATTAAAAAAAAAAAAAAAAAAAAAAATCATCAGTGGATGAAATACACTAATGTAAAGAAAGCAGATCTTTTAATTAACAGCCTGCAAAACAAACGAATCAATAAAGTAAAACAACAAATCTTAACTTTAAACCATAAACTTATCAAAATTAATGAAAAAACATCCCAAGAAACACAAGATAGGAAGAAGGAGGCAGGCGGCAAGACTTGTGACTTGCCTGTGGGGTTACACTAGTTTTACGCCGGCAACACTCCCCCAGCCTGCCACAACCAGAACAGGAACCATAAGGATTTAAAAATGCAAAATTTCTAAGCAGATGAACAACATTGAAACCACGAAGCCACAATGAAATTCACCGATTGATCACATTGTGTTTAACAGTATAATTAGAACATTAAATACAGTTGACAACTCAAAAAGGAAAAATCTGAAATTTTATTGGAAAATGAAAGTTTGCAAAGTAATACAAAGCAAATGCAACAAGCCTTCTATTTTTTTTTTTTTTTTTTTTTTTTTTTTTGTATTTAATTTCACAAACCCACCCAACCATCCAGCCTTACAACACCACCCCACCTCCGTAATCAAACATCTGCCCACCCAACCGCCACCTTTTTTATTGTCTTTTATTATTTTATGATTTTTTTGTTGATATACACAAGAGTGTACACAGCTTTTTTTTTTTTTTTTTTTTTTTTTTTTTTTTGTACTGACAGAGACATGGTTAAGGATATAAAATAGAAAATACAAAGTTTTTAGGAAAACCCATTTTAGCAGTGGCTGTGATCAGTTTATTAATATTCTTGTTTTTAAACTTTGCAGAGCATAAATTATTAATTCGAAATAAATGATTAATGATGATGTTTCTGAATACCGAAAGATGCAGACATGAATTAAAATGTGTAAATAAGTTGACATTAAAACAAAAATCTTGCCGTTTGTCATAGATATCTGTGTAAAGTTTATTACCATCTATGATTATTTTGAGATCTAAAAAGTTAATTGATTGATTAGTCAGAGTGTTTTGAGTTAGCTTTTAACAATAACTGTAATGAACTTCTCCAGTATATAATGCTGTTTACTCTGTTAATTAACAACACCTGAAGATGCTATTTTAATAATAGCGAAAAGCTTTGTGTATGATTTAAATAAAAATATTTTTATGTACGTGTTTTTAGAAGTGATTTTATACGTTTTTATATTATTATGTACCTTTGTAAGATTTATCTGTATCAAAAACCATTGAGAATGAAAATAGTATTTTATTTTATTTTTCTTCAGACAATAAAAACGGTGAAAGATAAGCTGACTTTTATATTTTGTGAATAAGTTGCATAAATTATTTGTTTAACCATGTCTTTAAGACAGCTCAGATATAAAATGTTCTCATAATAAATCTCGGATAAAAGATAAAATCTAAGTTCAATAGCATATGTTAGCTACCAATATAATTAAAGATAGAATAGTTTACTCACAATGCTAGTGTTTATTCTAAAAGTTACTCTAAAAGACGGTAGCTGGTATTTAATGTGTGTGTTACTTATAGTATATATACGAATAGAAGAATAAAGACTGTACTTTGTCTTTTTTTAATTTATATTTGTAATTAATTATTATTATATACCCTTGTAAGATTTCTCTGTATCAAAACCCGTTGAGTTATTTTAAAATAATTGGAAATATTATATTATATTATGTTTCTACAGACAATAAGAATGGTGAAAGAAAAGCTGATTCTTATTTTCTGTAAATATGTTGCATATATTATTAGTTTAATCACGCCTTTAAGACAGCTGAGTAATAAAAATGTTCTCATAATTAAACTAGGATAAAAACTGAATTCAATAGCATATGTTAGCTACCAATATAATTAAAGATAGAATAGGTTACTCACAATGATAGTGTTTATTCTAAAAGTTACTCTAAAAGACGGTAGCTGGTATTTAATGTGTGTGTCGTTTATAGAATATATACGAATAGAAGAATAAATCCTGTATTTTGCCATTTCTTTATTTATACCTGTAATTTATTATTATTATGTATCTTTGTAAGATTTCTCCGTATCAAAAACACTTGAGTTACTTTAAAATAATTGGAAATATTGTATTATACGCTGTTTGTACAGAGAATAAGAACGGTAAAAAAAAAAAAAAAAAAAAAAAAAAAAGCTGTTTTTATATTTTGTGAATAAGTTGCATAAATTATTAGTTTAACCATGTCTTTAAGACAGGTCAGTTATAAAATGTTGTCAAAATAAATCTAGGATAAAACCTAAGTTCAATAGCATATGTTCATTTTTTTAATTAACTTAAGTATGAAATTTAGGTGTCCACACTTCATTTTAATTCATTTCAGTCATTTTAAAAAGTACGTGTCCCAGTTTTACGGTCAAAAAATGAGATTAAAAATAATATTAAAAAATAAGAACAAAAATAAAAATTTACAGATTGAAATTAATAGTCCTCCGTGCTAAACTAAATTCTTCCTTTGACAGAATTCTTAATTTATTTTATTTTTTAATTAATTTATTTTTATTTTCTCTCCCGGTACCATTTAAAAGGTTTGGGGAATACACTGTAAGCAATCACTAATATGATTAATCAATGCTGTAAAATACCTTTTGTAAATATTAATTTACCATTTATTCATAACTTTAATCATAACCTCTCTATTTTATCATTATTATTATTATTTATTACTTACGTTATAGGTGTTTACTTCTAAATATTTAAAAGATTATAATTTAAAAGGAAGTGTTCAAGAAATAAGTTCATTCAGTTATTCCCCCCACTCCCCCCCCCCCCGAAAAAAAAGGTGATTTTTTTTAATACATATTTTTTTTATTTATATCTTACATCAATATCGTTACATGATCTCTTTTGTTAGTGAATTTAGTTTGACATGTCTTTTCATTGACGAAAGACTTATAAAATAAATTTAAATATAGTTTTTCAGATACATATGTGAAATATGAGATTTATTGTGTTTTAATTTAATTATTTTATAATTTATTTATTAAAAAAATATCTCATTTATGTAATCATCAAATATATTTTTAAATTTAGATTGTTATTATTATTATTATTTTATTTTTTAATTGAAATCTAAAATGTTTAAATTTTCCTTAGATGTAGAAGAGAATTTTATTACTAAAAACATACTCTAAGTTGTCAGATACAAGTTTAGAAATATATTATCATTATTAGAAATATAAATTTTAGTAAGGGAGGTTTCTGATGTTTTAAAAATAAAACCTAAATAAAACCATTTTTGATTGAGGTATAACGTCTAACGGAGGTATTTTCTGAATATCATGGAAAAACTTATTATCATCGATGTATTTATCCGAATCCTTGGGAAATCTCTATAAAACCTAAAAAAGTGCAGGTTTTCAAAGGTTCAAAAACTAAAACTAAAAAAATACGTTTTTGGTTGCAGGTATAGTGGTGGTATTATTTAAATACAATAGGAAAACTTATTATCATCGATGTATTTATTTGAAACCTTTGGAAGCCTCTACAAGACCTAAAACAGTGCAGGTTTTAAAAGGTGTTAAAATTAAAACCTTTAAAAAACATTTTTGATTGTAGGTATAGTGGAGGTGTTATCTAAATACCATAGGAAAACTTACTATTCTCGATGTATTTATATGAAACCTTGGGAAACATCTATAAGACCTAAAACAGTGCAGGTTTTAAAAAGTTTTAAAAATAAAACGTTTAAAAAACGTTTTTGACTGTAGATATTATCCAAATGCCATAGGGAAACTTATTATCACCGATGTATTTATCCGAAACCTTTGGAAACCTCTCGAAAACATAAAACCACGTAGGTTTTCAGGAGGTTTTAAGAATAAAACCTAAAGAAAACTTAGATAAGGTTTCTTTTCAGGAAGTATTTTTTAGCGAAACTTCAAAGAAACCTTTTAAATACCTGAAAACCTAGATAAAACCATAAAAAAAGTTTTAGAAAACCTTAAATTTCAGTAAGGGTTAGTTCTTTTTTTTTTTTTTCTAGTCTTGCCAGTTTGTTGATTCATTACCCTCAAGCATAATTTACAACTTTTTTACTGAAATTTCACAAGATTTTTTATTTATTTGTTTGTTTGCTTGATTGTTCGTTTGTTTTTATTTTTATTTATTTATTTTTATTATTATTATTATTTTTTTTTTTACCATTTTCTGAATACTAATTTATAACAATAGTTTACAACTCAGTAACGAAGAAATTTAACTTTTTAAGGGGGAAAAATGTTTTAATAGGAGGTAAATGCAACACATCTTCTAATTAATTAATTAATTTTTTTACATAATTTCATCATCCCGCCCAACCATCCAGCCAAACCACACCCCCCATCGTCTGTAATCAAACATCTGCCCACCCAACCTCCATCATTTTTATTGTCTTTATTTTTATTTTTATTTTTTGGTAACATACACAAAAGTGTACTTTTTTATGTTACTGACGGAGAACTGATTATGGATACAAAATAGAATATATGAAGTTTTTAGGAAAACCATTTTAGCAGTGACAGTGATCAATTTATTAATATTCTAATTTTTATGCTTTGAAGAGCATAAATTAGTTCGAAATAAGTGGTTAATGATGATGTGTTCTATGCAACGAAATATTAATATATATATATTTACATATTTATATCGTTTTAAATATGATACTTGGTTATATCTACTGCAATGTTTGAAAAACCTTTCAATATATATATATATATATATTGAAAGCATATATAATATGTATACTTCTTTTCATTTCTACGTATAAAATTGCGTAAAAAATGAAATAATAAATAAGTGAATAAATTCAATAGTCTATCAATTAGGCTTTCGCGGACACCATTAGGTAGATTTTAGTTGTGTAATAAAATAAAATAAATATATTTGTGTTTCAAGAAATACCATTTCAAAACAAACGAAGATACTGGCATAAGTTACTCAAATTGCATTTGGTTAGTCGATGCGTTCAAACAAAACTTTTCAGCGGAACAAAACTTTTCAACGGAGACCTTTTTCACCCTTGAGCATTAATGTACGATTTCATTCGCTAGTGCTATAATAGCAAATTACTCATAAAGATATTCTTAGTTATGTAATCAAAAATGCTAATAGTAATTCTTTCTTTCTTCATTATAATTAATTTATGTTATTTTAAAGATGGAGTAAACTGAAAGCACACTGTTTAGATGAAAGATTTGAATATTTACACCTATATTATTTAAATGCATCTTAAAAAAAAAAAAAAAAAGAAAGAAAGAAAAAGAAAGAAGGAAAGAAAGAAAGAAAAAAGAAAAAAAATGGTCGAGATTTGACCACTGCGCAATACCAGTAAAAACTAATAAACAGCATTAGAAATTTTCTTTATTGTTTTTTTTTTTTTTTTTTAAATCTTTTATTTTGAGTGTGAATAAAGTTTTTTTTTTTATAATTTAGATGCTTTTGACGTTTAAAAAATATTTATTTAAATAAGTTAAATATATTTAAATGATTATCAGTTATCCAGTTTTTCTTTAATAAATTTTTATATTATTTCTTGACATAATATTTTTATTACCGCAATATAAAACCTTTTTTTCTAATAATCTGCCCGTATATGTTAAAATTTACAAAGTTTAAAAATTTCTTGATTTAGAGAAGAATTATGCTAATTGTATTCACGAAGGCCAAAGTTTTGTGTAACTGCCAAAAAGCAACTAGAAAGTACAAAATATTGAGGAAACCTCTAACATAGCAACCCTGAAAGCTTGAGAAACCTAAACACACTAGGGTTGCCGCGTTTGTACGCGACCGCTTTAGCGAGTAACCGCCGGGAAAGAGTCTGGGTTTGAGGCTGCATTTTTACACACCGTCAGATGGCGCTAAATACACACACGGCTTATATATACACACGGTGTGTGTTGATGATTGCCGAATAACGCATCTCCGAGTAACTTCAAGAAAAGTGGTGCAGAGCATAGAAAAAACCTTAAAAAACGTCGTGACATGCTTAAACAAACCGAGTAACCAGCAAAAGTTACTCGCATTGTATTTGGTTACTCGGTGTGTTGGTGTTTAAACTGCTTTAGTTACTCGAAAGGGAGGGTAAGACAACGCACACACACACACACACACACAGGCAAAATTTTCTGAAGTCATTTTCGGCTTTCATGGGGTGTGAAACGTGAAGATATCCCAAAATTTTTCGATTCCGACAAATTTACAGACAAAAGTCTGATTTTATTAATATAGATTACACGATGTTTTATTTAACGCTACTGAACTTTGAGCCCATAGATCATAATGATAAAGAATTTTCGTTGTGTCCCTGAAAAAAACCTATAAATGCTAGATTCACCAAAATGCTTATAGTTAGAGCAACAGTGATTTATAATATTCATATAAATTTTCAGCTCAATTGAATAAGGCGTTTAGATGGTATCGCACTTTTAACTAGTACGTTGTAGCCACCACATGACTTTTTTCTATATTTTCCTATACAAATTCACTCAGTAAAAATATTTTATTAAAATTATTATTTAAAAAATTATCTTCCATGATAATGCAGATGATTTCCATATTAGAGAAGTAGTATAACACTAAATGTCCAAAAAAAGTGAATTTTATTGTCAATATTACATTTAATATATATATATATATATATATATATATATATATATATATTGTTAAAATTGAAAAAAAAAAAATCGATAACTTCATTTTAAATTATCGCAGGTCTATGGTTCAACCATTTGTTTTAAAGGTACTGGCGAGCTCTTTTGAAAGATACCCGTCCTGAAAACGTACTCCCCTCGAGGGGGTAATTCCCCCCCAGGGGGGGGGGGGAGAAGGCGAGGCTCTTACACATACAAAAAAAATTTTCCCAGTTGACTATCTCTGTTATAAATAATTCTGGTAAATTTCATAATGATTATTAAAAAATAATTCTCTTTATGCACATTTATACAAAATTTTGTACTATACCACCATGTTAAAAATTTAGAAAAAGCGGGATGGCAACGCAACCTGTAAGAGGATTTTTACCAAAAGCTGATAGGCAGTAATTTATGTCAAGGTGCAACTACATACCAATTTGTAGGAAATTCTGTGAAGTAGTTCCTGAGATACAGTTGCCACAAAAGTTTGTCACACACACACAGAGACTGGCAGACAAACAGACAGACCTTTTCTAAAAATGTCCAAATCGTGTTCTACAGCTCAAAAAGGTGTAAATCCATCAAAAACCCGAGGTCGAAAATTTTTACGAATCCAATACTTTCTTTCTTCTATTGAATATAGAAGAAAGTAAAAATTTGGTCCCACAGGCCATAATGATAAAGAATTTTTCTTTGTGTCTCTGTAAAAAAACTGTAAGTGCCAGATTCTCCAAACTCTATACAGATTGAGTAACTGTGACCTAATTCACCAAAATCTATACAGTTCGTGCAACTGTGACCTACAACATGTGTAAAAATTTTTTGTTCAGATTAAATAAGCGTTTAGACGCTATCGCACTTTTAAAAATTTGGTCCCACAGGCCATAATGATAAAGAATTTTTCTTTGTGCCCCTGTAAAAATCTGTAAGTGCCAGATTCTCCAAACTCTATACAGATTGAGTAACTGTGACCTATAATATGTGTATAAATTTTTTGCTCAATTGAATAAGGCGTTTAGATGCTATCGCACTTTTAAGATTTTGGTCCGATAGAACATAATAATAAAGAATTTTTCTTTGTGTCCCTGTAAAAAAACTATAAGTGCTAGATTCACAAAAATCTATAGGGTTCGTACTATGGTGATTGACAATATACGCACCAACTTTCAGCTTATTCGAGCAAAGCGTTTAGACGCTAGCGTGTTCACTCACAGACATACACACACACACACATACATACGCACACACACACACACACACACACACACACACATACATACATCATCGTAAAAATAGTGAAAACGGACTCAGGGGACCTCGAAACGAATAGAAACTTCAAAATCTCGAATTCGGATTTTTGACAGGATTACAATACTTTTCTCACTATAGTGTTCGGAAAAAAATAATTTGATGCTAAAAATAAATAAATAAATAAGTAAATATGTTCCTTTTATGTCTGAAAAAAAAAAAAAAAAAAGAACATGCAAACATTTTTATTAAAATAAAAATAAAATTGAGAAACATCGTGCTAAGGAAATGGAACTGATCTAGTGTAGAATCTCTGGGCAGTATTTGAAATTTGGCACTGAAGTAGCTTGGACGTTTCTAGTCAAGATCTTTGCTTGCTTAATAGTGAGAGACATTTCAATTCATTGCCAAAATGATTGCAAAAATTTAAAAACCACTAAAGAGCGCCTATGCTAAATCTATATCAAAGTAATTTTAAGAAATTAATGATGCTACAGAATGAAAATTTGTTACTGCATGTTTTTACATGAAAGAATAGTTTAAAATAAGTCCAGTCATACTAAATCAAATTCATATTTCTGCAGAATGTCGTATCTGTTACTTACAAAGCTAAACTAGGCTTAGGATTTGATTTGATTTTATCCCCCCCCCCCCCATCCCCAATAGTAACATTATTTTAAGAGAACTTGGATCAAGTTAACTAGAGGAAACTTCAGGATTCGTGTGGTTCGTTTTTACGGAATCGTGCTAATTCGCCAGATTTTGCTGACTGAATCTGCATTTCTTATTATTACGTTTTGCGTTGTGTCGTATACCGTACGTATGATATATGAGAAAACGTCATATTAGAACATTAATTTAATTTTATTAAATGAAAATATTTTTTGAGATAATTTAATATATTAAATTTTCTTATTCCTAAATGTTTAAAAAGAAAATGATAGAGTATGGAAATTTTCACAACTCTAAGAAAGTGAAAAAAAAAAAAAAAAATTATGGCCATTAAAAATTTTCTTCTTATATCATTCTGTATGAAAGCGCCACTTACAACTGAGCATGCACAAATGTTTAAAATTGTTTCTCAGAATAAATATTTTACGTACAGAGATTGTTGCAGTTTTAATCGACAGATGCTGAAATGTAGCCATAAGGAAAGGCATAGAAGGTGAATATTAGCAGCGCCACCTAGAGGTCGATAAACACTTAAAACTAAATCAGCATTCATTTTAATATTGGTTATCTCACATGTCAAGTATGGTGCATTTATATGTCATTGAAGTTGAGATTTAGTCTTTCTATACACGGGGCAAATTTCAGCACATCGGTGCCACCTATCGGCCCATTTGTACCCAAATTAAATTAGCAAATGTTTCGTAATGGCTCTCTCATATACCAGGTTTTATGCAATTAGATACAAACACTGATGTTCAAAATTTAAGCAACAACTTGTTTTCTCGTTTTCTGCTTTTGCACATAATTTTTAAAAAAATAAACATATGAACATAAAATTTGGACAGCATGTTCGTTATCATATCATTAGCCGAATTTTATATAACTTTAACATAAGTAATAAATTTTAAGCTAATGGATATTCATTTTTTCTCAAAAATATGCTTTGGAAAAAAATGAAAAATTTCAACAATTTTAGAAAAGAAAACATAATGAAAAATGGTCATAAGGGTATATTACGCATAGGTGATGATGCGCATGCATCCATGTGTTTGATTAAAACCGGATCTTTTTACCTGTATTCACTTTTCTGTTTCTTCCTTTTTCTTCTTTTTTTCGCATGTGAATAACTTTTTAAAAAGTGTACATACAAACATGAAAACTGGATATGATATTCTTTATAAAATTATACTCTATCTATCTATCTATCTATCTATCTCTCTATATATAAAGACGCATTAAGAAGGAGTAATACAAACTAGACAGAAATTGACATACATACAGGTTTCGATGGAAAATGCAAAACTTTAAAGCTTAGCTACCATCGAATGATCATGCGACGCTGTAGCACATCTTAACTGCGCAATTGGCAGAATATTAAAAATGAGAAATTTTGATTCCGGGTCATAAATTCTTCGAGAATTTTATTCTGTGTACTCAGAAAAACGGTAACTATGTCTCTCATACAGGTGCATAAACAACATGCGCAGATGTCAGCATTTGAGTGTGGTGTGTAGTTGGACTCAAAGAAGACGGTTGGTCTAATCTGTGAATTTTTTGACAATTGGATAGGAGCGGTACCACTATTAAATGATATTGACAGCATGGGTGAACCATGGCCGACCACAGCGTCAGGGAGGAAGTGGTCGGCATAAAAGGAGGACAGAAAGTGAGAACCAGTCAATCGCAAAGTGGTACGTAAAGCTCCAATTCATCATTATCGTCGATCCTGCGTGCAATCGGTACTTCAGTGACTTCGAAGACTCTTAATAGGCGGCTCAGTGAAATGGGATTGAGCTCAATTCCCGGATATCTCTTCCAATGAGGACGTTTGGAGCATCATAAAAAGGTACTACAACCAGCTCGGGATTTCGCCAATCTAACGCACCAATTGGGCAGAATTTTACACGATACTTCACAGGAGCACATCTACCAACTCTGTCAGTTAATACCAACCGAAAAGCTGCGTACATAAGGGCCAAAAGTGGACCAACGCGTTATTGACTTGTTTACTTTGTGAGGCCCTTTCTCTTGATTAAATCATTCTAATTTTCTGAAACTGTAATGAATTGTTTTTCTCCACATGTACATCACAGCTACCAATTTTTGTGTCCCATTAGGATAACTCCTTCTTGGTGCGTCTTTTTATTTTATTTTTTTTTCTTTATAGAGTGTATTTATTCACATTGTTATTATTCTAGTGATGCTCATAGTTTACAAATTATTAATTAATAAATATTTTTTTAAAGTCTATTGTAAAAGAAAAGTTAATACAGAAAGAAAAATTGAGATTTAAAGTAACATTTCAAGGCACGTGCTTCTTTATATTTATCTGTGATGCATCCTTAAAACCACTTTTCATTAAGTTTTCTTTTCTAAAGTTGTTGAAAATTTTCCTTTTTTCCAAAGCACACTTTTGAAAAAAAAAAAAAAAAAAAAAAAAAGAATAATTATTAGTTAAAAAAATATTATTCATGCTAAAATTATATAAAATTCGCTTAATGGTATATGATAACGAACATGCCATCTGAATTTTATGTTCATATGTTTATATGTTTAAAAATTATGCGCAAAAGAAGAAAACGTGAAAACAGGTTGTTGCTTAAATTTTGAACATCAATGAAATAGAATCTAAAATATAGCTTTCCCGGTCAGGAGAAATATTGTAGCATGACAACGACACCTATCGTCCAATATGTACCCATATTCATTTAACATGATGTTTCAAAATAGCTTCCGTATGTACAAAGCTCTGTGCAATTATATACAATGGAATCTGAGAATCTGAGATATAGACATCCTTTTTACGGAAAAAAAAATGTAGCATACCATATTGTAGCCTAGATGGGGCATAAATATGTACATTTAAACTTAATCAGCATAATGTAACATGGGCAGAGTGACAGCCATTTTCTAAAAATGAGCAAACCTTGTTCTGGACATCTGAAAACGTGAAAATACATCGAAAACAAGAAGTCGAAAATTTTTATGAATCCAGTACTTTATTCTAATGATTATAGAAGAACATAATAACTATAGCGTCCATTATCCGCTTAAAGCTAATGATCAGAAAAGTTACCAGTAAAAATGTCAAATATCTTATTCAGATTAAAAAACTGCTTTTAATTCAAAATGAAAATTCAAAAATAAATATAGATTTACTTCTTTATTTCGAGGTCCAGTGTAATTATTTTTCTTCCAAAGTTCTTCATAGTCCTGGCAGTTTGTTTTATAAGGATGCCCCAAATTAATTTCTTCTTGCTGTAAAAGTTAAATAAATGAAAAAAATAATAACAAGCTTTTTATATAAGAAGAATGTACGTTAATTTATAGTATAAAAGAAATTACAGTAAACTGACAAAACTTTCAATTATTTAGGGACTCTACCCCCCTTCTCACTTCGCTCAGCAACCCCCGTGCAGCTTACCTAGCAAGATTTTCCCGTTTCACTGGTTACAATAGTTACAATATTTAGAGAATTTTCAAAAAAAAAAAAAAAGAAGAAGAAGAATTAAAACGTTTAAATAAATATATTTCGATTGGTTATTATTTTCAGCCATTCAAAATTATGGGAAAATCCCCTATATACAGCCGTTAATGAAATGTAAATGAAATTTAATTATTTGTTTTTGATTATATAGTTTAGAAACACAGTCAACGGTAAATAAATAAAAAGAAGTATCTATAGTATTTTTCTAAAATTTATTATTTCAGTCGTCTGCGTATCTTAGCAATGGCTATTACGCTATTTATTTTTTATTTATTTAATTGATTTTCACCCATTTGAAAACGAAATCTTTTTTTGTTGTTGTTGTTGTTCCTTCTTTCTTTTTTTAATTTATTACATTTATTGAAAACCAAATGGTAATGTACACTCCTGCTCAAAAGTTTAGCAAGATTTGCAAATGAGCAGTTTTTTTTCAATTTAAAAACTTATCTCTCGATGAAATGCTTTCAAACATTGGGTATTTAAATAACTGAGTCTTTCTCATGTTTTTCAGTGAAAATTGGTTTAAGACAACATTTAGAGGGCCGGTAACAAATTAAGCAAATTCAATAACGTTTGCGAACACCGTGTATATCGTTAATTGAACTAAATGAACTGTAAGTTTAGGATATATTAATACAGACCCAGTATACACTCATTACAATTTATGAATGAATTAATGTGACGATAGCATATTAAATAACGGAGATATAAGCACTTATTTTAAAACTCAAGAAAAAAAAAAGTTTTTTAAATGTTAAACTCTACTTACCTGCAATTTCCCCCATAGACTTAATGTATTTGAATGCTTTTGAGTGTCCCTGTACACGAACCATTTGCTTCATCTCAACGAAAGCTTACTGTAGCATCCCTATATGATACACATTTAGAATACCGAGTTTGGAATTTCTGCTACTATTTGTTTTTGAGATATGCTGATAACAGACACACAGATAATTCGCTAAAAACATGATTTTCGTACACAGGGGACCTCAGAACATGTAAATATAACAAAAACTCACGTTCGAAAATTTGACCCTAAAACAATACTTTCTAAACCCTATGGGTAAGAGGAAGTAAAAAGGCAGAAATATAAATTCGAGGCACAGACTTGTACAAACTACAGTCATTAAATTCAACTTTAATAATTATGAAACCACAGAAACTTGTGTATACGTACAGTCGGTAAGAAAAGTCTCCGAACACTAGCAAGAATTCCTATATAAAAAAAAAATACACTTAATACAGTTTTGGTAAATAAATCCTTGTCAAATCCTGTTCTTAGTCAGTCTAAAAACAGGATTTTGATACCGACTGTACAGATCTTGGAACAAGTTCTGAACCGGTTTTGGTATCTGTCGTTCTTCGCGAAAAATAAAGAATATCGCCAAGTTATCTAATGATCATATTTAATTCCTTTAAAAAAAAAAATCAGAGTTAATTTTAACCCTTAAATGCCTGATTATTTTTTAAATCAATTTAAAAATGTTTTATTCTTACTTCTACTAAATAAATCCCGGGAAAAGTGTTTTAAAAAATCATACTGTGTTTTAACTATGGTTTATTGCTACAAGGCAATTTGTTGCCAGTCGGCAAGCATAAAACATTAAAATTATTCTAATAATACTTTAAAAGGCAACAAAATGAAACACTATGCATTTAAGGGTTAAAAAGTATATTAAGAGAACAATCAATAATAGGAAACAATATTTCGTACAATATAAATTACGAAAATATACATCTAGCATGTGTATTTTCGTGTTACGCTTTTGATCGCCAAATACAAAAGTTGCCATGTCCAATTTTAAAACCCGAAAAAAAAAAAAAAAAAAAAAAAAAAAAAAACTCATTAAAAACACAAAATCTACTTTAATACAGAATGAATATTCTAAATCATACTTCAAAGTATCGAACTCAGGAGATGAAAGCACCTGAAAATTATAAATATCTTTTAATTAAATTATTTAAAAAAAAAAAAAAAAAAAAATATTGCCGTTTACATTCGCAACTTGGATGCGTGCACCTAAGGCTCCTATATATACGAGCTGGCGCATCCGACATTTTTTTGCCTTAGGGTTGCCGCATGCACCCAGCGTGATAAACAAACGGCATCCATTGTTTCTACCGTCTTGCTCGTAATTTTAGTGAAATAAACTGCAATATGGGAGGTTGTTCAGCAGTAAACTGCTGTAAACACTCCAGAAAAGGATACAAAATGTTTAAGTTTCCTTCGGATAATGCAAGAAGGAGAAAATTGGCTGCGAATTGTCGTCCAGATTCTTGGATCCCGGGACTTAATGCACAGCTTTGCATAGTAAGTTTTATTGTTATTCACTTATACTTTTCTTTGCATTTCTGACATTTATAAAGTAAAAAATTTAAAAAAAAAGTATTATTTAAATCTAAATATGTATTTTAATAACCATAAATTATTTTAAGAAACGCTTTTTTACTGTGTGATTGTAGAGTCTTGGCGACGTTTTTTTGGTTCGCCAAAGTTGTCTTGTTTCCGTGTCCTGATAGTATTAGGTCGTTGAAAAAACTTTCCAATTTTAATTGGTACGCTCTTTTTTTTTCCCCCCTTTCAAATGTTATGAATTATTTAAGAAACAGAAACAGATTACTTGTGTTGCTTATCATTTTTGGTCGATTTTATTTTTAGATGAAAATTTCTTAAAACCACCAGTGAAGCGATAAAATCGCCAAGCGGAAATGCTGTCCTCTTACGAGGCAAAAAAATGGCGGTGATGCGCCGGCCTATTATTTATTTAAGGGGCTCTACGTGCACCCATTGTCGTTTGCTTATGTCATCCCTTCGCTTCCGTATTGTAATTTAATAATATAATCTAAGTATACTGTATTCATCAATAAGTTTTTTTTTTTTTTTTTTTTTTTTTTTATGTTTGAATGTTAAAAATTTGAATAAAATTTCAGCATTCAAAAATTCAATTACGTTAAAAGAAAAAAAGAATTCACAAAGTAATATCGAAGTATGTTTAGAATATAATGTTAAAAACTGTAATAATGTAAAATCCGGTGAAAAAAATTATAAATTAAAAAGCAGGCAGCATTCAATAAATAAATAAATAATAATAATAAATAAATAAATAAATAATAATAAATAAATAAATAAATAATAATAATAATAAAAATTTATGTATGTATATGTTACCGTGAAAGACCGAAATCTGGAGAATGTCGACTTTCACCGGTGAATGTCAACAAACACATAGTTGCTTGGTGTATGTTCGAAATATTTGCTAAATACCCTTATTTCTGCCTTACACCAGTAAATGTCGACATTCTCCATGCACTAATGGTGAATGTTGAACAGGTCCGAGATGTATTCTCCTCCGTAATTCAGTCGCGATAAATTTTTCGCCTCTCTTTCTGAGAGGAATGACTAAGAACTGAAAACACACCGAACATTCAAAATGAGAAAGGAAAATAATAGAAGTTAAAAACTTACTTAATTATACAGTACATTCAAAATCAGAAAGGAAAATAATAGAAGTTAAAAACTTACTTAATTATACAGTACATTCAAAATGAGAAAGGAAAATAATAGAAGTTAAAAACTTAATTATACAGTACGTTCTAAATGAGAAAATAAAATAATAGTAATAAAAAACTTACTAAATTATGTGATTCAAATCTTATTTATTGCAACAACTGAAACTATTATGACACTTTGAATTGCACAAGAGGCCCTTGCTTTTACAACTGCATTTATTTATGGAACACTTCTTTTTGAAATGACAGCGTTTATAGCCTTGCCCACCGCTTCTCGAATTAGCTGCAGCTGCTTCTCTCAGCGAAATTTCTTGAAAATGAATCTCATCAATGGAAAGTAACTTTTCTTTACAAATTACGAACTGATTACGTGTGTAAAACTGCTTGAGGGTACCATTTTCATTTGCAAGTTTATAGAAGTCGGAGTCTTCTATTCCAACAACAACCGCTAACACATTTCGGTTATCTGTACGACCACGGTCGACATCAGGGACTTGTATTCGTACAGTATCACCAATTTGAGCAGGCGGAAATTGTTTTTGTGAGGTTCGTAACATTTTTGTTGCTTGCAGAAGAAGATTATCGTTCGCGGCCGCTCTTTTTATAGAAATTAACTCGTGTTTTTTAGTCAGAACTTGATGTGAAGACGTGGTAGATTGCAAGTCCTTTTCAATATTTTTCTTTGGAATATGGTTTTCGGTATGACCACCACTCAAATTTTTTTCAGAAGTATTACCAGTTTCTTCAAGCTGTTCTTCGGTTTCAAAAGTATTGGCAATTTCTTCAAGTTGTTTTTCGGTTTCGATATTTGCGATTTGTTCGCTAGGCAAAACAGACGATGCTATGCCTCTTTTCGCTTTAATGCCAAACATGGCTTCATAAGGACTTTGGCGTATTCCTTCGTGGTATGTAGTGTTCTTGGCAAATTGGACAAAGGGTAAACCTTCTGACCATTTATTTGTATGGTTATCGTTCATCCATGCAGTTAGCATATTCTCTATATCCTGATTGGCCCTTTCAACTGAGCCTTGTGTTTGACTATGCCGAGGCTTTCCATGAACTATCTTAACATCTTTCCACATAGCGCATATTTCGGATATGACTTGATTACTGAATTCTCTACCATTATCTGATTGCAATATTGCTGGAGCACCAAATGTTAAAAATATTGGAAGAACGTGATACGCTACTTCTTCCGCCCTCTTAGTTTTCAAAGGTCGTAGCTGGACAAACTTAGTTAAATGATCTTGATACACCATTATGAACTTATATTCGCCATCTCTGTTTGACTGCAGATCTATCAGATCAACTTGACATCATGAGTTTAACTCATAACTGATCATTGGTTTCACAACAATACCTTTCCTAGGTGCACTGTGTTTCATTTGACACTGTTTGCATAAATTTAAATACAACATTACAACTTCATATGTAATATTTTTGTATTTATTTTGCAACTCTTTAAGCATACGTGTTCTTCCTCCGTGGCCAATTCTGGTGTGAGTTTCATATAGTATACTGAACAATTCCTCATTGGTAACATAATACTGTATATTCGTTTCTTCTGGTTTTAATGGTACAATTAACTTCTCTTCATCATTAATTTTTAAAACGTCAAAACGTTTTAATCGTCTGTAATCCAAAGGTGTGTTGCACTTAGTTTTAGCAGAAACCACTTCAGAAAGTATTTTAGAGTACTTTTCTTGAGAAAAATAAAAACATTGTCTTCTCGTTTACCCGCAATTAATGCATTTAACTTTTCAAGAAAAAGATCACGATTCACTGCAGTATCCATTCTGTATAAATTAGGGTATCGGAAAAAAAATTAAGAAAACGTTGCTCTCACCATCAAACCTTGCATAAGACTGACAAAGCTGACTGACTCCAAGCAGAACAAAGGATTTGGCGGGAAACAGCCAGTCGCCTCTTTGTCTGCTCCTTTCTTTTCGACCTCCACCAGAGCATATCTGTGATTGTCGACATACACCGGTGAGGGTCCGAATGTACAAGAATGTAATGAAATATTCGATCTTTCACCGACGTATTTGGTGTTTGTTGACATTCACCGGTGAAAGTCGACATTCTGCAATTTCGGTCTTTCTCGGTAACATATATATATAATCTTTTATTTAGATAGTTTTCAAGAAATTTTCATATACTTATGCAAATTTTCATAATTGTAATGCAGTAAATACCAAACATATATATTTAAAACATTTACTATCACCATTAAATTGTGTCAGATGTTTCAAGATTCTCCTATTTTGACACGATTTAAAAAAAAAATTCCTTTCTTTTACAGAAAAATACTAAAATGCACCTTACTTCATCATTAAAGATATATAGTATTTCGAATTTAATTCGTTTATTATAAAGAAATGGTTCTAAAAAATTATTAATAGGCATTAGAATTTCAAATCATCATTAAAGAACGCGAATATCACGATGAATAAACGATCTTTATATTGTATTTTTTATGAGGAAAACATTTTGAAAAACATGTATAATTCTACATGCATTGATATAATTATTATGTCCTTTAAAAAAAATTTTCGACATTTTGATGAGAATCCAGCATGAACTGCAAATGCATATATAAAATGTTATTCTTATGACTGGACCATTAAACTAGCGATGAAGAAACGAATTTTTTTTTTAAATATTTTTTGTGGTGAAAACATTTTGATAAACAAACATATTTCTACATGCACTGATATTAATTATTATGCATATTCAAATTTTTTTTTCGGAATTTTAATGAGTTTACAGCGTTAATTACAAATGTTTATGTATAATGTTATTCCAGTTATTCCTATGGAATACCTTTAAATCAGAGAAACTCGAGACTTGTATACAGCGCCAATTCCTGGGAAGTGGTAAAAAATGTAAGTTTTCGCTGTACGGTCTTTTCGCCTCGTCCGGACAGCCGCTATAGAATCGCAGGGAGCCACGATCTATGAAAATCACTGGTTCAAACGTTTAATGTTAATTGCGGTCGCAGCCATCAAATATTCATTGGTTTAACCATGTGTGTAAATCGCAAAATGCGCTAAATTACGTCACAGTCATATAACTGAACTAGTTGGCATAGGTGGACTCTGCAAAGTTCCCCATCATATTTATGTTCTCACAAATTTCTAGTGGGAGGCATATTATAATTATGTTAAAATAAATGAATTTGACAAAAGCTTGATACAGTGACACAATGAAATCCCCGCCTAATAGGCTATCCACCGTTCACTTCGAAATATTTATCTTATTCTAATGTATTAATTTATATTATCAGGGTCTATTCCGTTGTTTAGTTTGTATGCTACTATTTCCAATGCAATAATCCTCAAAAATCAAATTTATATGAAAAATTTACAATTTCGCTGTGTTGATAAAATCGTAAATTACGAATAATTTACAAAATTTTCCTATTAGAATATTTGTATTCAATCATGTTCAAACCAACATCATAAATGTAATTTTGATGTTGTCTAATGTATTTATGATCCTCAAAATGGAAGTTTATACTCAGTTTTGCCTTATTCTAACATGTTAAGTGAATCGTAATTTCCAAATAACTTACGAATTTTTTAAATTGAAACAATCGTAGTCTATGATATTCATGCCAGTATCCTAAAAAATATTTCGAAAGTGGTTTGATATCTTTACGATGAAAATATCTCTCATGATTGACGTTTGTGAGAAATTTTGCTCTATTCCGCCATGTTAAGAAATTCCTAACTTTCCAATAACTTGCGAAATTTTTATATTTGAAAATTCATAGTCATCAATATTCATGCCAGTGTCCCAAATAATATTTCAAAAGTAGTCTGACATCTTTACGATGAAAATATCTCTAAAAATTGACGTTTATGTGAAATTTTGCCCTATTCTCGCATTTTAAGAAAATCGTAAATTTCTAATAACTTACGAAGTTTCTTAATTCGAATGTTACAAATATATAGTGTTCTTGCCAGTATCGAAAGTAATATTTTAAAACTGATCTGACCTCTCAGCGATCATTTCTTCGTGAGATATCGTGTAAACAGACTAACAAACTAACGGACTAACACACTAACAGACACCCTGCAGACAGACACCATACACATTTTGTCATTTTCGGATTCCCCACACCTGAAAACGTATAAAATAGTCAAAAAACTGAGGACGAAATTTTTCACGACTACCAAAGTTCCCCATACCTATAGTATGATGGAAAACTAAAAAGGATCGCTTACTTATCTCGCGCAGTATTAATTCCCCTTTAAAAATCATGGTTATACGCAAGCGAAGTGTGACGTCACTAACCATCTGTGGGGCAAAGAAAACGTTTTCCTATGTTGACCGTCCTTTGGAATTTTTGTAAAAACTAGTTGGCATAGGTGGACTTTGCTCAGTTCCCCATCATATTTATGTTCTCATAAATTTCTAGTACGAGACACGTTATAATCATGTTAAAAGAAAGGAATTTGACCAAAGCTTGATACTGTGACAGAATGAAATCCCCGTCTAATAGGCCATCCACCGTTCACTTCGATATATTTATCTTATTCTAATCTATTAATTTATTTTATCAGGGTCAATTCCGTTGTTTAGTTTACATGCTACTATTTCCAATGCAATAATCCTCAAAATTCATATTTATATGAAAAATTTACAATTTCGCTATGTTGATAAAATCGTAAATTTCGAATAATTTACGAAATTTTCCTATTACAATATTTGTATTCAATCACGTTCAAATAAATATCATAATTGTAATTTTGAAGTTGTCTAATGTATTTATGACCCTCAAAATGGAAGTTCATGCTCAATGTTCCCTTATTCTGACATGTTAAGTAAATCGTAAATTCCAAGTAACTTCCAAGTAACAAAGTAACTTCCAAGTAACTTCCAAGTAACTTCCAAGTAAAAATCATAGTCTATGATATTCATGCCAGTATCTACAACTATATTAATAAAATCAGAGTTTTGTCTGTAAATTTGTCGGAATCGAAAAATTTTGCGATATCTTCACGTTTTACACCCCATGAAAGCCGAAAATGATTTCAGAAAATTTTGCCTGTGTGTGTGTGAGTGTGTGTCTGTGTGTGTGTCATCGTGTCCGAATGTCGCTTTTTTTGTCCGGGCATCACTTGAGAACGGCTGGACGGAATTCAACGACGCTTGGCAGGAATTTAGGTCTTCACCCAACTTAAAATTATATCTATCAATTTTTCAGAAATTCCCCCACCGTTCCCCCCCTAGGGGGTAAAAGACTAAAACACGTTTGTCCGGGCATCACTCGAGAACGGCTGGACGGAATTCAACGGCGCTTGGCAGAAACTTAGGTCTTCACCCAACTTAAAATTATATCTATCAATTTTTCAGAAATTCCCCCACCGTTCCCCCCCTAGGGGGTAAAAGACTAAAACACGTTTGTCCGGGCATCACTCGAGAACGGCTGGACGGAATTCAACGGCGCTTGGCAGAAACTTAGGTCTTCACCCAACTTGAAATTATATCTATAGAAATTTTCAAAATTATGATTAGTGTTTAAATTGTGTGTAAAAAACGCCTGCGCATGCGCCATAAATATTTTTTCACTAAAATGCTTTGAATGAAAAAATAAAATATAAAAATAAATTTTTAAGTTAAAGACTTTTGTATTCGCGTGATTTTCACTACAAATTATGAAAAGATTGAAATGAAGTGTTGCCATCTAAGTTTCATACTTTAGTTAATTTTAAAAAATCTAATTGTCGTATCGAAAAACTGTTTACACCCCAGGATTCAGAAAAATCACCTCTTTCATTTGGTACTGAATTTGTAATGATAGGTTTGATATTTCTAATTTATTTTTCCCTTTATCGGTTTTTCCGTTGCCACTTAAATTTCATACTTTAGTTATTTTTTAAAAATCTAATTGTCGCATCGAAAAACTGTTTGAACCCCTGGATTCACCAAAACGCTCCTTTCATTCGGTATCAAATTTATAAATATAGGTCTGATATTTCTAATTTATTTTACTTTTTTTCCGTTTTCAACCCAGATTCGATATGGAACAGCTTTAGTATTGGATCCCTTTGGCAAAATTTGAAATTCGGCACCGAAGTAGCTCGGACGTTTCTCGCCAAGATCTTTAATTGCACAATTAAGATAGCCAATTCAGTTCACCGCAAAAATGGCTTAAAATATTTAAAGTCACCAAAGGGTTCCGATACTTAAGCTGTGCTTTTTGTATTTATTTATTTATAATACTGTCTATTAAAGACTTCTGTGGTCACGATATTTGGTGTGTAAATTGTTTGTATGCATCCGGCACTTATTGTAACTGCATTTCACGAAATTCGAAATCCCCCCCCCCCCCCCCCGTCTCGGAGTCGGAGGGCAATAAACATGTGTAAAAACATGTTTTTCCGTTTGAATTCGCTTTGAATTATCTTAGAATGGCGAATTTTGGTGTGTGGATATTGATTAAGTGTACGCATTATGTACATTAGTGGGATTTTGCAAAACTTCGAACTCACCCGCTGAGGGTGGGGAAGTAAGAAGTGTGTAAGTTGTGCCGAAGACAGTGGGGACCCAGACTCCTAACATTGGGAGCGAGAAAACCTCTACCAATCACAGCGAGAACTTAGGTTATTAATAAAGATATGGCATTTTGACAAATCATTTAAGTTTAACGTCCAGCGAAGCGGGCAAAGCCTGCTAGTCCTAAATAATATTTCAAAAGTAGTAGTACAGTCAAATTAGGAAAAATAAGGGAAAAAATTTATAAAGTTTTGAAACTTTGGGATTATACTTATGAAGGGTCTAATAATTCAAAACAAAAAAGTTCCCCACTCTGAGGGGGGAGCTTCCCCCCCTACCCCCCCAAAACCGTATAATTCGTTGAAATGAAGAAAAAAATAGGGAATTAATTTATCGAGTATTAGAATTATGGCATAACATTCCTGAGGGGTCTAATAATGCAAATCAAAAAATTCCCCACCGTGGGGGGAGGGGAGCTTACCCCCCCCCCCCCCCCCCCCAAAAAAAAAAAAAAAAAAAACTGTATAATTCGTTTAAATAAAGAAAAAAAAATAGAAAATTAATTTTTGAGTATTGAAATTTTGGTACAACATTCCTGAGTATTTTAATAATTGAAAACAAAAAAATTTCCCACCCTGGGGTAAGAGCTTCCTTCTCCCCCCCCCCCCTCAAAAAAAATTATGTAACTTATTAAAATTAAGAAAAATAGTTAAATAGAATTTTGAAATTTTGGTATAACATATTCTTGAGGTGCTTAATAATGAGATACAAAATAAAAATAAAATCCACCATGCAGTGGGAACTCTCCTCCTTCACCCCCCCCCCAATAAAAAAATAGTTCAATTTTGCTGAATTTAAGAAACCTACAATAATAAGTTATATAAGAGTTTTTAGTTTTGGGGAAAGTACTCATGAAGAGTCTAAAAATAGAAAACACAAAAGTTCCCTTCTCTGGGTTCCCTTCCCTCCCCACAAAAAAAAAAAGAAAAACGTATAGTTTGTTGAAATTAAAACGAATGGGGAAATAATTTGTAGAATTTATAGTTTGTGGACAAAATCGTTGAGTGGTCTAATAATAATAATCATAATTCACCCTCTTCTGGAGCAAGAGCTTCTCCCCCTGTCCCTTTGCCCCATAATTGTATAATCTATTGAAAGTAAGACAACAGAAATTATTTATATAATTTTGAAATTTTTTAGATAGTATGCTTTAAAAGGGTTCAATGAAAACAAAAAACCACCCCCCCCCTCAAAAATATTGCAGTTCCTTCAATAAAAAAAAAAAAAGTTAGAAAGAAGCATACAGATTTAAGACTTTGGGACATTAATCATATGGGGTATCTCAATGGGAAACAGTAAAGTCCCTTCTTTGAGAGGTGCTTCCAACTCCCCTTTCCCCGCATAAAAGCTACTTCAAAATTTTCCGTGAGTTTTCCTTTTTCACTTTTATTTTTTATTTTTTTTATTAACACAAAATTATTTGGTTTTCAAAGACAGCTACTATAATAATAATAATAATAATAATAATTAAAAAAAAAAAAATATGCCTTGAAAAATTCTGCACCAAATGTCCTCTTCATTAAGCATAAATGAAAAATTATTTTTCTTTTCTTTTAAGTTTTTAAAAGCTACTAAATTCTAAAATATAAAATAAATTGAAATGATAATAATGAAAATCAGGTAATAACTAGGTAAAATAAATATAGCAATAATTAAGTAAAACGTAGATAAAATAATTTTAATGTAAGTCAATAATTTATTACTTACAAAATCGTCTGAACATCGAATAAAAAGTAATCAAGTTCATCATGAAAGTCATCTTGAAACTCCTCTGTCATGTCAAATGGGTTCTTTATTGGTGCAGGTTTGCTCGTGACAATTTTTATACATTCCTGTACACAATAAGTTTGAATTTCCTTCCACAACCTTGCATACAGCCACATGAAATCAAATTTAGTATTTTTTCTGAAGCAGCCGCTTGTCTTAGATATACAGGAGACAAGTATGAATTAGATACTTTCCAGCCCCAGGTCTTTGGATCCAAGCGATTCTCTACCCACACATCTGTACTTGCCGTACCCGATGAAAATGCAGCATCAGTGGTAGGTGGCAAGCACGATAGGGTAACAGCATTGCTTGCCTGTCCTAATAATTCATTAAAGCACTAAATTCTGAGATCGTTTAATTTTTTCATTTCAGAAGTTACAGACGCATTTTTTTTTTTTTTTTTTTTTTTTTACTTTACTGTACATCTCACTAATAAATTTTTCACCAGCTTTTTTAATTGAGTCACAAGTCGATCTTGGATCATTGGGTATATCATGGAGATGGTGAGACTGGTTAAACGATTGAACTACTTGCACTTTCCCTTTTCCAAACATGGCCGAAGTGGTGTCGCAACCACTCATTGCATGAAGAAATAGAATAGAATCCTCGACATTTTTAATAAGAGATGAACTTTGCAAATCCTTGGAACTATAAAATCTTGCTTTGACATTTCCCTTTCCTTCTTTCATGAATAGAATGTCCTTATCTTCTGGGGCAAGTGCTATCAGTAAAACTATAAGGTCCACATCTCTGTCTATCAAAGCATCTGCGTCATCTTTTGCTACGCTTGCTTCGATACCAGAAATTTCTAAGCGTTGAGCAAATTCAAAATATTTAAAACCCGTTCTTTGTATCTGACCAAGTTGAAAGAAGAGCGCACATTATTCTCATCTGTAAAAAATATGTAAAATATAGCAAAATCAGGAACTCAATTTTTTTTTCTCCAATCAAGAACTCAATTTGTTTTGTTGCCAATTACTCCGAAAAGATTGATCGTATTTATATATATCATATGTATCATATATGTATCATATATGAGGTCTTAAAAAAGAATTATTATTATTATTATTATTATTATTGTAATAGAAAACTTAACGATTTTGTGTAAAAAATGAAAAACTGATAAGTCACGGTTGGATTTCCTTAGATCGAAAAGAGGAAAACGGGATTTTGAGGAAAAGGAGGGGAGCTCCCCCCCCCCCCCCACACACACCCAAATAGGGAGACCCATTCTATTTTCCATTGCTAGTCAATTCATAAATTCATAAGTGCTATCCTAAAATTTTAAAAACATTGTAAATTATTTTCTCGGTTTTTCTTAATCTGAAAAAGTTGTACAAATTCGGGAGGAAAAGAGGTATCCTCCGCCCACAGATGAAGAGGGGTGTGAAATTTTCGTTTTTCCATTGCTAGAGCTCTGGAGAGCACTATTTCAAAATATCAGAACATTATAAATATATACCTCTGTAATAAATTCCTTTAATCGTTTAGAGTCTCCTATTTTTCATAATTTAAAGGAACTGTATGTTTGGGGAGAAAGGGGGTGTAGGTGCTTTTTCAGGGAAGGGGGGTGTCTTCTTTTTTAATAATAGTGTATTCATGAGTGTTATATCAATGTTTCAAATGTTTATAAATTATTTCTCTTTTTTTTTTTTTTTTTTTTTAATCTGAAAGAGCTACACTTTTTTTTTTTTTTTGGGGGGGGGGGGGGTGGAGGAGAGGGAGGGGGAACCCTCAAGAGTATTAATTCGAAATTATATAACTTTATAAATATTTATTCCTATAATATAATGCTTTTATAGTCCCTCATTAAAAAAAAAAAAAAAAAAAAAAAAAAAAAATGAAGGGGGCTAAACAATTTTTTTGGGGGGGAGGAAGGGGGGCGTAGCATACCCACAGGGAGGAAAAGTTTTTTTATTGTCCATTACTAGATTTTCATGAATGTTATCCTAAAATTTCAAGCGTTTATAAATTATTATATCTGTTTTTCCTAATATGAAAGAGCTATATAGTCTAGAGGGGAAAAGGGGAGGAAGGGGGAACTTTTTTGTTTTGCATTACTAGAGCCCCCAGGAATGTTATTCCAAAGTTTCAAAACTTTATAATTTTTTTCCCTTATTTGGTGTTTTTTGGTCTAATTTGACTGTACTATAGTCTGACATCTTTACGATGAAAATATCTCTCAAAATTGAAGTTTATGTGAAATTTTCCCCTATACTGCCACATTAAGTAATTCGTAAATTTCCAATAACTAGCGAAATCTTCAAAGTAGCTTATTTATAGTTACTGACGTTCATTCCGGCATCAAAACTGATATTTTAAAACTTGTCTGACATTTTTACAATAAAAAGTTTGCATTTAATGCACATTTAAGTAAATTTGAATTTTTGTCCTATTCCCCATGTTAAGAAAATCGTAAATTTCTAATAACTTACGAAGTTTTTTAATTCGAATGTTGCAAACGAATAGGGTTCTTGCCAGTATCGAAAGTATTATTTTGCAACTGATCTGACCTCTCTGCGATCATTTGTTCGTGAGATATCGTGTAAACAAACTAACAAACTAACGGACTAACAGATACCCTACAGACAGACACCATACAAATTTTGTCATTTTCGGATTCCTCACACCTGAAAACGTGTAAAAAAGTAAAAAAAAAAAAAAAAAAAAAAACAGAGATTGAAAATTTTCACGATTACCTAAGTTCCCCATACCTATAGTATGATAGGGAACTAATATATTAAAAATCAAGGAAAATTTTTCCCGATTTTAATCCCCGTATTTAGGTCTTAGATATATGTATTAGTTATTGTGTGCATGCGTTAGATTAAAATATTTTGCTGTCAAATTGATAAAATTTTAATTTTAAATTTCAAAACTCGGACATCCTTGGAGTCCGAATTACTTGTTTTGTGTATGGCGATCAAAATCGTAATACAACTAGTTGGCATAGCTGGACTCTGCTGCTGCTCACCTCCCCACCATATTTATGCGCTCACAAATTTCTAGTGCGAGACATATTATAATCATGGTAAAAGAAATGAATTTGATCAAAGCTTGATACAGTGAGAGAATGAAATCCCCTTCTAATAGGCTATCCACCGTTCACTTCGATATATTTATCTTATTCTAATCTATTAATTAATTTTATCAGGGTCGATTCCGTTGTTTAGTTTTCATGCTACTATTTCCAATGCAATAATCCTCGAAATTCGTATTTATATGAAAAATTTGCAATTTCTTGCTATGTTGATAAATTCGTAAATTACGAATAATTTACGGAATATTCCTCTTAGAATATTTATATTCAATCATGTTCAAAAAAATATCGTAAATGTAAATTTGAAGTTGTCTAATGTATTTATGATCCTCAAAATGGAAGTTTATGCTCAATTTTTCTTTATTCTGACATGTTAAGTAAATCGTAAATTCCAAATAACTTACGAATTATTTAAATTGGAAAAATCATAGTCTATGATATTCATGCCAGTATCCTTATAAATATTTCGAAAGTGGTTTGACATCTTTACGATGAAAATATCCCTCAAGATTGACGTTTTTGCTGTATTCTGCCATGTTAAGAAATTCGTAAATTTCCAATAACATACGAAATTTTTACATTGGAAAAATCATAGTCTATGATATTCATGCCAGTATCCTAAACAATATTTCAAAAGTAGTCTGACATCTTTACGATGAAAATATCTCTCAAAATTGACGTTTATGTGAAATTTTGCCCTATACTGCCCTGTTAAGAAATTCGTAAATTTCCAATAACTTGCGAAATTTTCAAAGTAGCATATTTAAAGTTACTGATGTTCCTTTCGGCATCAAAACTGATATTTTAAAACTGGTCTGACATTTTTACAGTAAAAAGTATCCTTTTAATGCACGTTTAATTGAATTTTTGTCCTATCCTCCCATGTTAAGAAAATCTCAAATTTCGAATAACTGCTGAAGTTTTTTAATTCGAATGATGCAAATGAATAGGTTTCTTGCCAGTATCGAAAGTAATATTTTAATACTGGTCCGATCTCTCTGCGAATATTTGTTCCTAAAATATCGTGTAAACAGACTAACAAACTAACGAACTAACACACTAACGGACTGACCCACTAACGGACTAACACACTAACGGACTAACGGACTAACACACTAACCGACACCTTACGACACACACCATACAAATTTTGTCATTTTCGGATTCCTCACACCTGAAAACGTATAAAAAAGTCAAAAAACCGGGGTCGAAATTTTTCACGATTACCTAAGTTCCCCATACGTATAGTATGATAGGGAACTAAAAATATACATATATAAAATATATGTATTGTACGAAATATCGTTTCATATTATTGATTGCTCTCTTAATGTATGCTGTTAAAATAACTATGATTTTTGAAAATAATTAAATATATTCCCTATATAATTTGGAGATGATTTGTTTTCTGCGCCAAGGTTGACATATCAAATTTATCGAATTCTAACTTTAAGAATAACTATATTCGATATCTATATACTAAATTTTAAATGAATTAGTATTCAACAAATTGATTCTACAAATCTTCATTTAATCAAAAATTTGTTTATAAAACCAGATAGAATCATTCATGTTTCAATTCAATATAAAAAGATAAGAAAAACTTACCTTCCTTCATCTGTATTGTTCGAGGGGTGAAATGTTCGTTCTTAATTCAGTAAATAGTGGAGACTTTCACAAATTAAGCAGTCATTTTCTTTAAGTAAACACATTAATCTGGAGAAATACACAGTCACAAATTTTTAAAGACATAATACTGATAAAATTACATAAATACCTAACAATACACAATATTTACATTTTAAACTTAGAACATTCTTCTTCTTGCTATCGAACGTACAATTCCTTTAGTGCGCGCAGGCGAAGACGATCGGATTATTAAAGTAGAAGTGGAAGTAGCGATTTTCGCAACACACTCCCACCTTTGAGTTTCGAGGATTTTTAGAGAAACTCAAACTTCAATTTTGGCTTTAACAAACGACCATATTTGGATCGTTTTTCAAGTGGAACAGTCTCTACACGAATGTCCTTTACAGAACTTTTGTCAACTGGCTCAGTAGGTTCAGTCACTGGAATAGAATCAGTTGGAGGAGTCACTGGAATAGAATCAGTTGGAACAGTCACTGGAACAGAGTTCTTTTCAGGAGGTTGGATATTCGACTTTGAAATTCGTGATGAATAGGGTAAATCAGCACAGCTTTCAGGAGTTACTTCTTGAGGAATTAATCTAAGCACTGGACGGAAAAATTCACCACCTTTCATTTTCACTTTTACTAGTCGAACGTGGCCATCTTTAGATGGACAGAGTTCAATAACTTTACCGAGAGGGCAGTCAATTTTCTTGATGTTTTCACTGGATACTATAACGATATCACCAATTTGGATGGGTCGTTGATTTTTAGTAAATATCGAAGATGGCTTTAAATGTCCCCAAATATTCAATTCGAAACCTTTTTCGTAAATCTTCTTTCATTCGCTGTCTATAGGCATATTTTTGATTGAGAGATGATGAATCTAAGACATCAAGATCTGGAATGCTTGATTCTTAAATATCCCGTAAAAACATACCAGGAGTAAGTGGAGTTAGATCATTAACATCTTCAGAGAGGTAAGTTAAGGGACGTTGATTAACAATGCCTTCAGTATCATAAATAACAGTATTCATTTCTTCTAAATTCAACAAACTTCTTCCTAAGACTTTTCGAAGATTTCCCTTGATTATACCAATCAAACGTTCCCACCACCCACCCCACTACGGTGCAGATGGAGGGTTAAATTTCCAAATGATCTTCTGAGTTCCACTGTATTGAGAAATGGTATCCCAATTGATTTTCTTAAGTAAATTTTCCGATCCAACGAAATTCGAGCCATTTTTCACAGTAAATTATTGTGGGTCTTCCTCTTCGAGATATGAATCTTCGGAGAGCCTGTAGAAAATTTTCAGTCGACATGGATGTAGCTATCTCAAAATGCAAGGCTCGGTGGACGAAACAAGTGAAGATGACTATCCAGACTTTTTGTCCTCCTCGAAGAATTTGAGGACCGGCATAATCGATTCCTATGACCTCAAACACTGCTACTTCCTTTATTCTGTCAAATGGAAGAGGTGCTTCTATGATGGGCTTTGGTATAGCATCATATCTTGTGCAGCGTACACAATTTCTGATAGCCTTTCTTACTGTCTTCCGATACTTTAAAATCCAAAAATCTTCTCTTAAGTTATTCATGAAGATCTGGACACCAGCATGATTCAAATTTAAATGTCTGGTTCGGATAAGTTTTTCTACCACTGGATGATTGGAGGGCAATATTATCGGATATCGGAAACTTTGTGCATCTTCTCTCATGATGATTCTAGTCTTCATTTTCATAAGTTCATCAGTATCCACAAAACAGTTAAGGGATTTCAGGCGTTTATCTTCAGGACACGAGAATGATACTTTTGTACATTTTCAACATAACAGTTTCATCTTCTTTTATATCTTCTGAAGTTAAGAATCCAAAAACTCTATATGAAGGCTCAACTTCCCAATTATTAAAAAATCTGTATATCCAAGCAATGATTCTTAACAATTTATTGTATGATGAAATCCGGTTATAAAGCTTCTTACTTGAATCTTCATGATTTGTAGCACTAATTACTGTTTTCTTCTTTTCGGAGTTCACTATATCGAAGTCAGGAAGGGCATTAGATCTTGGCCATTCTTGTCTTGGCTTCATCAACCATTGCACACTTTCCCACCACTTGAATTTAATCAATGTTTGAACACTGCAGCCGCGAGATGGTAAATCTGCTGCATTGAAATACCCTGGTACGTTGTGTCAATCTTAAGGCTCTGTCAGAGATCTAATTTCTTTCACTCTGTTAAAAACGAAAGGCGCCCAGTTGTCACTTCCTTTTATCCAATATAGTGCATTTGCGAAGTCTGACCAGAAAAATTTTGGAATATTCTTTATTCGAAGATCATTCACCACAGTCTCAGCTAATCTCGCTCCTATGCAGCAGGCAAGGAGTTCCAATCTTGGAATAGAAGTAGGTTTCATAGGAGAAACTCTGCTTCTAGCCTTTACGAGTTGACAAGACACTGACTTCCAGTTTCACTTCTTTAGAATATGCAGGTAGCGTATGCACTCTTGCTTGCATCGCAGAAAATATGTAAACTTAAATTATCTGGTACCTCATGATTCAGAGTGAGGCATCTTGGGATTTTGACTTCTTTCAATTTAGGAATTTCTTTTCGCCACTGTTCAAACTTCTTGGTAATTTTTTCAGGCAATCCTGCATCCCATGATACTTTCAATTTCCAGCACTCTTGCAGGAAAATCTTCGGCCCCAAGGTAACCGGACATGTGAAGCCAAGGGGATCAAATATTCTATGTACCGCACTCAGTATTTTACTTTTCCTTGCAGGGGTATCATCTTCTAAAGTATCTCGTAAATCTACAGACAATGTATCATTCTCCAAGTTCCATGTCAATCCCAGGACTGGAATACATCTTTCTTCTAGTGGACTGGGGAAATTGTGCTCCCATCTTCAAAGCTCAAATTTAGCATCAATGAGAATTAACTTGGATTCTTCGACAAATTTTACGAGGTCTTCATAGTTTTCAACGCTGGTGATACAGCTGTCCACATAAAATGAATCTAACAACTTGTTAGCTGTTTCTTCAAGATTAGCGGAAACATTTTTCAGATGATATCGAAGAGTACCACCGAGTAGGTATGGCGAACAAGAAAGTCCAAAAACAACTCTACGATGTTGAAAAACTTTAGGTTTCGTGGGATCACCTTCCTCCCACCATAAGAATTTCAGAAATGGCCTATCACATTTACTAAGTCCAATTTGTAAGAATGCTCTTCGGATATCAGCAATTACTCCTATTTTTTTTTAATCGAAACTTGAATTCAAGATTGCTGGAACCAGTTCGACGGTGTTAGGTCCTTTCTCGAAACAATCATTGATTGAAGGTGAATTTTTCTCTTTGGCAGAACCATCAGAAACAGGCCTAACTCTTGTAGCACAATTTTCTTTTATTACGGCTTTGTGGGGCAAATAATGTTCACTTTCATCATTATCCAGAATTTTAACTTCTTCTATAACACCTTCTTGAATCCATTCTGTTAATACTGTTTCATAAGCTTCTAATGTCCCTGTTTTCTTGAGTGAATCTATACAACCGTTTAATCTTCGTTCTGCAATATTTTTACAAGTGGGTAAAGGAGGGTGGCCTTGGATCCATGGGAGATTCACTTCATATCTCCCTTCAGCGTCACGTTTGAGACTTCTATTAAAATGCTCTTCGGCTGCTATTTCAAGTTCTTTTCGGCTATTCTTCTCTCCTGGATTGAGAATCCCAAGCACACCAAGTGGCCATAAATCAGAAATTTCTGTGTCATTTACATGTAATGACATAACGCTGCGTGTACTATCTGAAACTTTCAGTCCGATTTTTCTCATTAGCGTCCACCCAACACTGTAAAAAAAAAATCAGAAACGTTCCTGGGAAATTTAGGGCAGCTAATGTGCCTAATTTTTACCAGTAACGTTCCTGGAATTAACTAGGAACCTTTCTGAAAAATTCGGAAACATTCATTCTAAAATTTAGTAACCTTCCTGGAATTAAACAGGAACCTTACTGAAAAATTCATAAACATTCCCTCTAAAAGTCAGTAACCTTCCTGGAATTAAAAAGGAACCTTTCTGAAAAATTCAGAAACTTTCCCACAAAATATCAGTAACCTTCCTGGAATTAATCAGGTACCTTCCTGAAAAATTCAGAAACGTTCCCACTGAAAGTCAGTAACCTTCGTTTAATTAACCAGGAACTTTTCTGAAGAATACATAAATCTTTTTTCACTTAAAGTCAGTAACCTTCCTGGTAAAAAAGCAGAATGACTATGTATTTCAAATATGTACCTGAAGAATCATTTTGATTTTGACCAATACATAGTTCACAATTTATTTAGCTTAAAAGTTTTGCAAGGTAATTTTTGTTTATTTCACGAACGTTTTAAAATATAACACACACACACACACACACACACACACACACACACACACACACATATATATATATATATAGTTCATAAATGCAATATTTATCTTAAAATTTTGTACAGACTAGTTTGATCGTAAAATTAAATATGTTTAACTATTATTGTATATATTTTCCCCCTCCTATAGAATAGATATTAAAAAAAAAAAAAAAAAACTTGATATATGTTGTTTTGTATTTAAATTGTTATCAAGTAAAATATTTCGAAAATTCATTAAATATATTAAAATTCTGAAAGAACATGCCAGTCTTTCAGTCTCTCCCCATGTGACAAGACAAAATTAGGTTGTGGGAGACCCTTCGCTATGGCAGAAAATTGTTGTTGCTGAAAAATATTGCGTACTCCCTCTCTCAGAAGGCTTTTAATATTTTACAACTCCCCCCTCTACGCGCAGATTAAAATCCATAACAACATTTGGGATTATAAAGAAATATAATTTAGTTTCCTATGTAATGATCGCCGAATATAAAAGTTGTACATTTTTGCTTTAATTTTTTTTACAGAAAATCAGTGCTTGTATATGACAGGTATTGGGAATACAAAGGTGAAGACATTGTAGAAAACAAGGTTAAAATAATTAACAATCAAACATTCCTTAATACTCAGTTCAAAAGTGTATGACGAACATTTTGGTGTTTGTGTAATTAGAGAAAAAATCATTTGTATTCCTAATGCCTTGAAACTATAATACATTCTAAGAGAAAAAGCCACTCTAGAAGCATTAACAGAATATGAATTAACGTTTTTCCTTTTAAAATATTAGTTTTTTTTTTTTTTTTTTTTTTTTTTTTTAAATATGTTAAAAGTCTAATACCATTTTTTTTTAAGTTTTAACTTTACTCAGCGTTTGCCTGAATTAGATAACTGTATAAGAAACTATTTGATCCTTAAAAGTGCTTTTACTCCCCCCCTTATTTTTAATACTCAAATGAGTTTAAAGCTAAGTCTTCCAGTGCACAATAACATACTTTCAGTTTTTTTTCCAAAATTCAGACCAATTCATTACCAATATATATATATATATATATATATATTCTTTTTTTTTTGGGGGGGGGGGGGGTTGTCATTGAGAAATTATCACATTTTAAAAATAAAAAAATTTGCCTTTTTAAAATGATACATTAAAATTTCAATAATTTGTATGATATGCAAAATTGTTAACAGTTTTGTAAAATTCGTTGTAATGATTTGACTAAAAATGCCGTTAAGTTGTTGGCAGCAAAAAAAGAGAGAGAGAGAGAGAGAGAGAGAGAATCATATCCATCAGATACACCAAGATCAATTGTAAAGATCAATAAAATACATTAAAAAAAAAAAAAAAAAAAAAAAAAAAGAATTTAAAGGAGAAAGTAGTAACATTAAATCAAATTCTTTCCAAAACAAAAGAATTCTCTCTCGAACTGTGTAATGTAGTTATTGAAAAAAGTAATAATATTTGTCAGATAAGGCATGAGTAACAAAATGTTAAATAAGTGTTCATTTTGCAACCTATTTCAGTACAATGTATCATAAAATCTCCTTAATTGGTATGGGAAAAACCTCAAAGTTCTACTGTGTTTTTGAAGAAGCTGCAAGTGTTTTCAGAAAGCAATCACCTTTTTTTTTTTTTTTTTAATCAACACTAATCGGAAAAAAAAAAATCATTCAACACAAAATCTTTAATGTGTTAAGGTGGTTCTGGAAGTATACATGCCTAAGTAGATATTTATTTTTAAATATAGATTTTTAGGCTTTGGCACACATTTGGCATACTGTTTTTTTTTTTTTCTCTCTTTTCTTTTTTGATAGAACAAATTCTTGGGGAAAAAAAAGACAAACCATTAACGCCTAGGGTTGCATTTCTGCAACACTTAAAATGTTCAAAATTTATTATAACTAATAACAGTAGTTTTATTGAAAATTTTATGTTACAGAATATTTTTTAAGGTTTTATTTGAAAAATAATTCTCCCAGTAAATAATGATGAATGGGCTACTTTTATACACATCCCTGATTTCATTTAGTTACTTTATGCACCCAATTGTCAGATTACATCATAATGGCTTCATATATGGGTTAAAAAAAAGAAAAGAAAAAAAAAAAAAAAAAACTTAGATTTAGTGATGATTTAGTGAAACTTTATTCCACTTAGTTTGGATATTAAGATACAAAGTAAACATTCAAATAATTTTTATTTACAGTTTAAAATACATAATATGAGCAAGATACCAACATTATTCAGAGCAAAATGTCTATCATCAAATTTATTCATACAATCTTCTTTACAATGATATATGTGTTTATTTTACATACTACTTGTCAACATTCAGTTTAGAAAATACGATATACAAATATAGAAAATAAATGGATTATATATAAAAATACTGCCAACTCAATAACCTTTTTAAAAATAATAATCCAATAAGAAACTATCATAGCAGTTCAATCAGGCAAGAAAATAAATGAAATAAAAAAGACATTCAATTATGTTTTGAACGATATACGAAGATATCAAAATAATGGGATATGCATAAAATATTGCTCACTCTGTAATAAACTAATCACGCACTGATTAATTTTAAGTAAAACAGCTTCTCCAGTATAATACCCAACAGTTATTAATATAAAAATCAAAGCACATGCGACACACATGAAATGTTACGAACGATACGAAGCCAAGATGGCGATCCACCGATATCAAAGATGTTGCCACGCAAAAGAAACACGTACTAACTGAATTCAGGAAATTTTTCGCCCGGAAACTTATTTTTCCCAGGAATCTGAAAAAAACCCGTGGAAACCAGGAACGTTGCTTGAAATAATGCGTAACGTTACGGAATTTTCTTACAGTGAAGGCGGGTTTCTATTAAGACTAAACTGGATTTTAATGGTTTTATATTTCCAGTGTATAGCTTTCCAATGACATCAGCTCCAAGTAAGCCATGGATTTCATTTTGGGGAAATTCGTACAATAAATTAACATGACAAGTCAGGTCAGACAAATGAATTTTATGCTTAATTTCATTTAGAAATGAACCATAGGGAATTTTTGGTATTTCAGAACAAATTTTGTCTTGATTTAACACCTCAAGTCTGCAACGATAATTATCATTATAGTCACTCAGCCGGATTAAATATTTCTGATGATGTATCACAGTTTCTACTCCACCGAATAAGCTATGTGTCAAATCTTCTTTACCTATGCATTCACATCCCATTTCATTTAATGCAAAAGTTGACAAATAGGACTTGCTGCTGCCAGAATCAAATAATATCCTGATGTATTTCATTTTATTTCCCTTTCTAAGACGAACAATCACAGTTTGCAAAAGAACTTGTTGAGTACTGGTTTTCGGAATTCAGGAATTTCAGAATTTTTCAAAGGGTTTTCAACTTTTGTTCTTAATTTAACAACTTTTTCTTCATAAGAACTAAAGCCTTCATACTTTTTATCATAATTATCTCGTGTATACTTATCATCTTTAACAAGAACATCTAATATTTATTTTCCTTTTGGACATAACATTGCCCATTTTCCATTTAATTGAGCATATAAAACTTCAATTTCTTATATATCAATTTCTTATAAACTTCAATTTCTTATCTTCCTCTATTAAATTATTCTGCAATAAATTAGCGATACGTGTAAACGCACTTCTTAAAGGTGTTCTTTCTTTAGATAATCTTTCCATTATAATTCTAGGTAAACAGATCCCGGCAGGGATGCCAATCAATATTCGAATTCGAACTTTAAGAATAACTATATTCGATATCTATATACTAAATTTTAAATGAATTAGTATTCAATAAATTGATTCTACAAATCTTCATCTAATCAAAAATTTCTTAATAATACCAGATAGAATTATTTATGTTACAATTCAATATAAAAAGGTAAGAAAAACTTACCTTCCTTCATCTGTATTGTTCGAGGGGTGAAACGTTTGTTCTCAATTCAGTAAATAGTGGAGACTTTCACAAATTAAGCAGTTATTTTCGTTAAATAAACGCATTTAATCTGGAGAAATACACAATCACAAATTATGAAAGACATAATACTGATAAAAATACATAAATACCTAACGCACGCTAACAATACACAATATTTACATTTTGAACTTAGAACATTCTTCTTCTTGCTATCGAACGTACAATTCCTCTCGTGCGCGCAGGCGCAGCCGATCGGATTACAAAAGTAGAAGTGGAAGTAGCGATTTTCGCAACAAAATCTATTCCGCTGCAACATATTAGTATCTTATATCAGATACTTTATTTAGACATTTGAAAACAAATTTCACTTCAAATTATAATAGAGTATTTATCATTTTCATTTTAATCAGTATATTAGTTGGATATTTATTGTGCTAATATCACCCTTTGAAATGAAATGCTTATGTTTATATTCGAAAATGGAAGTTTGCCATTTTTTTTTTCTACAGTTTTGAAATTTAAATTTAAAATTTTGTCAATTTGACAGCAAAACAATTTAATCTAATACATGCCCAAAATAACTTATACATATCTATACCTAAATTTAGGGATTAAAATCGGGAAATAAATTTCCTCGATTTTTAATATTTTTTTTACAAAAAATCCAATGGACGATTGACATAGAAAATCTTTTTCTTGGCCCCACTGTCGGTCAGTGACGTCATCACATCGCTTGCATATTTTAATAAGGTGTATAAACTTTATTATAAATTATACTTTTTGGTATTTAATGTTGAAAAAACATTTAATGCTTCAGGTAAGTTTATTTATTTATTTTAATCCAACGTTGTTTACACACCTATTTAAACATTAATGCATAGTATTAAATAAATTACATCATTAGAAAAAAAAAATGCTATAATGACGTCAGATTTAACGTGTAAATTTAACATTTCAGAAAACTTTATATGAATTTCAATTTAATTCACGTGCAAATATTTTTCTTTTCTTTTCATGACAAGATATTTTAAAAACAAAATGAACATGTAAAAGTTTGTTTTATATTGGTAGCAGCTAATTTTTTTAATATTTCATTATTTCCATTTCTATTGTGGCTTTTATGGGGATTTTAATTAAAATGCTCAGATTTTGAACTAAAATTCATTTTATCAAAATTAAATATAGTATATACTCAGGGATAGCGTAGCTTTTGATCAGTGAAAGAAGTTTTTAAATCGGTTCAGTAGTTTCAGAGATTACCATCCACAAACAAAGTTTTGCTCTTTGTATAATAGTATAGATTTATAACTGACATATTTTACTTTATATTTTATACTACTTCAACGTTAAATATCACCTAAAATAATACTTTGACGCATAAACAGTTTGTTTCATTACGTTTATCACACATTCCTAAACAAAACTACCAATTTTCATGTTTTTATGTTTAAAAGTTTTTATACGCTTAGAAAGAAAAAAAAGAAAAACAAGAAAGAAAAATCATACAGTACGCATTGATTAGTAACACTTTCCAACTGTACGTAATTGTTGTATCGAATAACTTTTAATATTCTTTGCCTACGTTATCACACAACAGACAGAAGGACTGAAAAGTATACAGATAGACTAATTCATTTTAAAATTACTCTTAGGCATTTTGGAAAGAGTTAAAAAGGCTTAACGCAAAAGAAAATGCAAACGTTACATTATAATTGCAGCTTTTGATCTCTCTGAATGATTTAGTGTAGCCCTGTAAATCAGAGAGGTAATCATATCATATTCCATACAAAGCATTATTTTAGATTATTAACAATATGTTTCAATATTTTTATGATTTTTACAGTAGAAAGATTTTTAAATATAACTTTCAAAAAATTCTGTCCTAAAACGGAATGCAGTGTTTTTTTTTTTTTTTTTTTTTGTCCCTGTAAACAAACTAGTTATACAGGACCTATTAATGTCATTTTAAATGGGGAACATTATATAGGAAAAATATTTATAAAAATAACACTCATAGAACACAATGCTTTCAAATGCTTTTGGGTGTCCCTGTACACAAACCAGAAGAGATATTCACACAATTTTGAATATGGAACATCCGACAGTGAACTTCAATAAAACATATCAGTTTCCAGAAATTCAATAAATATTTACAGGAGTTAGAGCGCGGGCAGAAAGACAGACAGACAGATGGACAGATACACAAACTGAAAACATATTCACACTTAAAAATGTTAGAAAGTGTTAAAAACGCTTAAAGTAAACGAAAGTACAATTCTAGCAATTTTTTATTAATAGCTCTTAAAATAAATGGATATTTTTATATCACCCTGTAAATCTAATGCTAATCATGCTATATTCTATGCAATGCTTTTTTTTTTTTTTTTTTTTGTGCATATAAATAACATATTTCAATTTCCTAAAACTTCGTGGAAAGTAAAGATATTAAAATTTGATTTATAGAAATATCTCTCATAGAGCGCAATGCTTTCGGATACTTTTAAGTGTCTCTTGTACATAAATCAGTAATGGTATTTCCTCCATTTTATACAGGAAACATCCAATAGTGAACCTGAATAAACATATTCCAATTTAATTGAGATATGTCTACAATAAAGGTATGAATATATGGTTTATCGAAATACCTCTCATAGAACATAATGCTTTGAAATACTTTCGGGTGTACCTGTAAACAAACCAGTAGAGGTACAAACTCCACGTTCAATAGGGAACATCCAATCGTAAACTTGAATGACATATATCAGTTTCAAGAAATTCCATAAATATTTACGGGAGATAGAGCTTGGACAAACAGACAGGAAAACAGGCAGACAGACAGACGGACAGGCAGATATACAAAACTGAAATCATATTCACACTTAAAAAAATGTTAGAAAGTGTTAAAAACGCTTAACGTAAACGAAAGTACAATTCTAGCAATTGTCTATTAATAGCTCTTAATGTAACTGGATATTTTTGTGCCACCCTGTAAATCTAATGCTAATCATACTATATTCTGTTCAAAGCATTCTTTTGCGCATATAAATAACATACTTCAATTTCCAAAACTTCGTGGAAAGTAAACTTATTAAAATTTGATTTATAGAATATTTCTCATAGAACACAATGCTTTGGAATACTTTTGAGTATCCCTGTACATAAACCGATGGTGGTAATTCCTCCATTTTATACAGGAAACATCTAATAGTGAACTTGAATAACATATTTCAATTTCATTCAGATATGTCTACAGTAAAGGTATGAAAATATGGTTTATAGAAATACCTCTCATAGAACACAATGTTTGAGATACTTTCGGGTGACCCTGTACACAAACTAGTTCAGGTATAAACTCCATTTTCAATAGGGAAGATCCGATAGTGAACTTGAATAACATATATCAGTTTCAAGAAATTCCATAAATATTTACGGGAGTTAGAGCGCGGACAGACAGACGGACAGACAGACAGACAGACAAAACGAAGTCATAAATACTTTAAATCTTGGAAATTTTTTTAACTGGAAATAAAAACTGAAAATTAACTGGAAATTAAAACTGGAAATTAAATTTTTTAACTGGAACTAATTTAACTGGAAGTTTTTGTGGCACCCTGTAAATATAATGCTAATTATGCTATATTCTACTCAAAGCATTCTTTTTTGCACATAAATAACATATTTCAATTTCCTAAAATTTCGTGGAAACTAAAGTTCTTAAAATTTCATTTATAGAATTATCTCTCATAGAACGCAATGCTTTGGAATACTTTTGAGTGTCCCTGTGTATAACCCAATGGTGGCATTGCCTCCATTTTATCCAGGAAACATCCAATAGTGAACTTGAAAAACATATTTCAATTTTATTAAGATATGTATACACTAAATGTACGAAAATATGGTTTATAGAAATACCTCTCATAGAACACAATGCTTTGAAATACTTTCGGGTGTCCCTGTACACAAATCAGTAGAGGTATAAACTCCATTTTCAATAGGGACCGTCCGACAGTGAACTTGAATAATATATGTTATTTTCAAGAAATTCCATAAATATTTACGGGAGTTAGAGCGTGGACAGACAGGCAGACAGACAGACAGACAGACAGACGGACGGACAGACAGACAGACAGACAGACAGACAAACCGAAGTCATAAACACTTTTCAACCTTGTTGGAAAGTGTTAAAAACGCTTAACGTAAAAGAAAGTACAATTCTAGCAATTGTTTATTAATAGCTCTTAATGTAACTGGATATTTTTGTGTCACCCTGTAAATCTAATGCTAATCATGCTATATTCTGTGCAAAGCATTCTTTTGTTCATATAAATAACATACTTCAATTTTCAAAAACTTCGTGGAAAGTAAAGTTATTAAAATTTGATTTATAGAGATATCTCTCATAGAACGCAATGCTTTGGAATAATTTTGAGTATCCCTGTACATAAACCGATGGTGGTAATTCCTCCATTTTAAACAGGAAACATCCAATAGTGAACTTGAATAACATATTTCAATTTCATTCAGATATGTCTACACTAAAGGTATGAAAATATGGTTTATAGAAATACCTCTTATAGAACACAATACTTTGAAATACTTTCGGGTGTCCCTGTACACAAACTAGTAGAGGCATAAACTCCATTTTCAATAGGGAACGTCCGATAGCGAAATTGAATAACATATATCAGTTTCAAGAAATTCCATAAATATTTACGTGAATTAGAGCGCGGACAGGCAGACGGACAGACAGAAAGACAAACCGAAGTCATAAATACTTTTCAACCTTGTTGGAAAGTTGTAAAAATATTAGAAAGTGTTAAAAACGCTTAACGTAAACGAAAGTACATATCTAGCAATTTTTTTATTAATAGCTCTTTATTTATCTGGATATGTTTGTGCCACCCTGTGAATATAATGCTAAACATGCTATATTGTATGCAATGCATTCTTTTGTGCATATAAATAACGTATTTCAATTCCTTAAAATTTGTGAAAACTAAAGTTATTAAAATTTGATTTATAGAAATATCTCTCATAGAACGCAATGCTTTGGAATACTTTTGAGTGTCCCTGTGTATAACCCGATGGTGGCATTCCCTCCATTTTAAACAGGAAACATCCAATTGTGAACTTGAACAACATATTTCAATTTCATTAAGATATGTCTACAGTGAAGGTATTATAATATGATTCATAGAAATACCTCTCGTAGAACACAATGCTTTGAAATACTTTCGGGTATCCCTGTACACAAACCAGTAGAGGTACAAACTCCATTTTCAATAGGGAACGTGCGATAGTAAACTTGAATATCATATTTCAATTTCATTAAGATATGTCTAGAGTAAAGGTATGAAAATATGATTTTTAGAAATACCTCTCATAGAACACAATGCTTTGAAATACTTTCGGGTGTCCCTGTATACAAACCAGTAGAGGTACAAACTCCATTTTCAACAGGGAACGTCCGATAGTGAACTTGAATAACATATTCCAATTTCATTAAGATATGTCTAGAGTAAAGGTATAAAAATATGGTTTATAGAAATACCTCTCATAGAACACAATGCTTTGAAATACTTTCGGGTGTCCCTGTACACAAACCAGTAGAGGTACAAACTCCATTTTCAATAGAAAACGTCCGATAGTGAACATGAAAAACATATTTCAATTTTATTAAGATATGTCTACACTAAAGGTACGAAAATATGGTTTATAGAAATACCTCTCGTAGAACACAATGCTTTGAAATACTTTCGAGTGTCCCTGTACACAAATCAGTAGAGGTATAATCTCCATTTTCAATAGGGACCGTCCGACAGTGAACTTGAATAATATATGTCACTTTTAAGAAATTCCATAAATATTTACGGTAGTTAGAGCGTGGACAGACAGGCAGACAGACAGACAGACAGACGGACGGACAGACAGACAGACAGACAGAAGGACAGACAGACAGACAAACCGAAGTCATAAACACTTTTCAACCTTGTTGGAAAGTGTCAAAAAAGAAAGAAAAAGAAAGAAACACATGATAAATTAGTTTGAGAGGGAAATCCGTGTTAGGCCCACACATGCAACCCCTCATTTTAAAAGTGTCGAAATTTCATGTTGATTGGGGATGTTTAAATACAATATAGTGCGCCCTCTGGTAGTGAAAAATGGAACTAGGTGTTTTTGTGGTAGGCCTTATCATGTCACACTTATTTTAAAGGGTCTTGGTATTTCCTGACTGTTGGTGATGTTCGTGGAGAACACACTGTGCCCCCTAACGGTGGAAAATGACTAAAAGATTTTGCAGTTGACACCACCATGTGAAACCTTATTTGAAAGGTCTTGGAAATTCAAGGCGATTGGTGATATTCGTATACAAAATTCTACGCCCCTGGTGGAGAAACCTGAATTTTGCAGCGCGTGCGTAGCATGCCTGCTATACGGTGCCGCAGCCACAGGCAGCGGAAACACGAGTTAGATCTTCATTCGGTTCAAGGTTAATTTTTGAGAATTTTTTCATGTTATTAGTGGCCCGCATATATGCTGCCGCAGGTGCCGAAGTCACGAGCTTGTTACAGATGATTATTTTTTTTCGCGATGCTTTCATTTAAAAATAGAAATTCAAACAAAATAGAGTTAACCCTAAAAAGCTCCTGCGGGTCTTTTCAACCCATTCACAGTTTTCAGTTTTTGTGCCTTAAAAATTACCTGTTAGAATTTCTCAAATTTCGTGACTTTTCCAGATTGTATTAGCATGTATTAGTTAAAAACAAATCCAGAAAAGTCACGAAATTTGAGGAAATTCTAATAGGTAAATTTTGAGGCACAAGAGCTAAAAACTGTGAATGGGTCGAAAAAGACCCGAGGAGCTTTTTAGGGTTAAAGATATAAAATCATACAAATTTAAGGTTCATTTAAAATTATTATCATGGGCCCGGGCAACGCCGGTCGGGTTCGTTCGGTTCCAGGTTAATTTTTGGGAATTTTTTCATGTTATTAGCGGTCCGTGTATGCGCTGCCGCAGAAACCGGGATCACAAAACAGAGTTTCGTTCGGTTCGAGGTAATTTTTTACTTACAGCTGATTATTTTCTTCGTGATTCATTTAAAAATAGAAATTCAAACAAAATCGAGTTAAATATATAAAATCATATAAATTTAAGGTTATTATCATGGGCCAGGAGAACACCGGTCGGGTTCGTTCAGTTCCAGGTTAATTTTTGGGAATTTTTTCATGTTATTAGCGGTCCGCGTATGCGCTGTCGTAGACTGACCGCGGTCACAAGGCAGAGTTTCGTTCAGTTCGAAGTAATTATTATTATTATTATTATTATTATTATTATTATTATGTTACGGCTGATTATTGTTTTCGTGATGCTTTTCATTTAAAAATAGAAATTCAAACAAAATCGAGTTAAAGATATAAAATCATACAAATTTAAGGTTCATTTAAGGCAATTATCATGGGCCCGAGCAACGCCGGGCGGGTTCGTTCGGTTCCCGGTTAATTTTTCGGAATTTTTTTTATATAATAAGCCGTCGGCGTATGCTCTGCCACAGCTACGGGGTCACAAGACAGAGTTTCGATGGGTTTGAAGCAAATTTTTTGTTACAGCTGATTATTTTTTTCACGATGTTTTTATTTAAAAATAGAAATTTAAACAAAATCGAGTTAAAAATATGAAATATACAAATTTAAGGTTCATTTAAGGTTATTATCACGGGCTCGAGTAACGCCGGGCGGGTCAGCTAACATGTAGTCTTAGTATTGAACGAAATAGAAAATAAAAGATAATAACTGTTTATTTGGAGTCAGTTTTGACAGAAAATTATAAACTCAAAACACTCTTTTATTTCAACATGTGTTCTATGAAAAAACGAATATTATAATAAAAAATAAAATGTATCCGTTTCACCCTCCCCAATTTTTCATTGCCTCCTAGTTGAAGGGGTGAAGATCTATTTATAGAACTGTCACGTGATTTTACATCTGCCTGTTTTTCATCAGGATAGATACTTTTTTAGTTTACGTTTTAGTGAGAGACTATATCTCGCTTCTTTTTCTTTTCTTTTTCATAAAATGTACAAATTTAAATTTCAACAATTTTGTCGACATGATTTTTTGCATCATACTAACAAAATTACTTTTACAGACAGAAAATAATAATTAATATATAAAATAAAAAATATTAAGAAGATAGCATCAATGGGATGCCAGACTCTTCAGAACAGAAAAGGTAAGCTCATAATTTTTCAATACTTTTGTTTTGAAAATAAATAATTGCTTTTCAACTTTTGTTTAATGAGCTCACCATGCACTACCGAGTTAGGAAAATATTTCCATTAGATTATAAGAGTGATGTAATATTAAACAAATGAAAGGGAAAAATGTATTATTGTTGTTATTGTTCTTAAGTGAACATATTAAAGCTTACCTATAAGTATATTATAAATTATCTGGCTGTCCCGCAGATAACAAAAGTAAAAATTAATTAAAAATTAATATGAAAATAAAACACTAAAATTAAATCATATTATTATTTAATAAAGCATAAATATTCAGTGTTTGAAATCATATATTAAGAAAATAAACTAGTTGGCATAGGTGGACTCTGCTCAGTTCCCCATCATATTTATGTTCTCATAAATTTCTAGTGCGAGACATATTATAATCATGTTAAAAGAAATGAATTCGACCAAAGCTTGATATTATGACAGAATGAAATCCCCGCCTAATAGGCTATCCACCGTTCACTTCGATATATATATCTTATTCTAATCTAATAATTTATTTTATCAGGGTCAATTCCGTTGTTTAGTTTTCATCCTACTATTTCCAATGCAATAATCCTCGAAATTCATATTTATATGAAAAATTTACAATTTCGCTATGTTGATAAAATCGTAAATTACGAATGATTTACGAAATTTTCCTATTAGAATATTTGTATTCAATCATGTTCAAACAAATATCATAAATGTAATTTGGAAGTTGTCTAATGTATTTACGATCCTCAAAATGGAAATTTATGCTCAATTTTGCCTTATTCTGACATGTTAAGTAAATCGTAAATTCCAAATAACTTACGAATTTTTTAAATTTGAAAAATCGTAGTCTATAATATTCATGACAGTATCCTAAATAATATTTCGAAAGTGGTTTGACATCTTTACGATGAAAATATCCCTCAAGATTGACGTTTATGTGAAATTTTGCTCTATTCAGCCATGTTAAAAATTCGTAAATTTCCAATAACATACGAAATCTTTATATTGGAAAATTCATAGTCATTAATAATCATGCCAGTGTCCTAAATAATATTTCAAAAGTAGTCTGACATCTTTACGATGAAAATATCTCACAAAATTGACGTTTATGTGAAATTTTGCTCTATACTGCCATGTTAAAAAATTCGTAAATTTCCAATAACTTGCGAAATTTCAAAAGTAGCATATTTATAGTTAGTGATGTTCATTCCGGCATCAAAACTGATATTTTAAAACTGGTCTGACATTTTTACAGTAAAAAGTTTCCATTAAATGCACGTTTAAGTGAATTTTTGTCCTATTCTCCCATGTTAAGAAAATCGTAAATTTCAAATAACTTACGAAGTTTTTAAATTCGAATGTTGCAAATGAATAGGGTTCTTGCCAGTGTCGAAAGTAATATTTTAAAACTGATCTGACCTCTCTGCGATCATTTGTTCGTGAGATATCGTGTTAACAGACTAACAAACTAACGGACTAACACACTAACGGACTGACACACTGACACACTAACAGACACCCTACAGACAGACACCATAGAAATTTTGTCATTTTCGGATTCCTCACACCTGAAAACGTGTAGAAAAGTCAAAAAACCGAGGTCGAAAATTTTCACGATTACCTAAGTTCCCCATACCTATAGTATGATGGGGAACTAAAAATAAGAATAATGCATTTGTACATTTTTTGAATTAAGAAAGTTTAGAAAACTTGTTTTTTGAAAATTGAAGAATTAATAAAGAAATATCATAAAAACGAAAGTAACGTTTTTAGCGAAAACAAACTTTCAAAAATAAATTCTTCCCAAAAATAGAGTTTTACTATAAATTAAAGGAAATCTACAATGTCATCTTTTAAAGAAAGTCCAATGATCGAAAAATTAAATTCTGAATATTATTCAGTATGGAAATTTAAAACATCAATGTATCTGATGAAGGATGAATTATATGATGTAATAACAGATGACCTGCCAAATCCTATCACAGATGTAATGGCTGAAAAAGGACAATAAAGCGCGTGCCATAATAAACTTGCTCATTGATGATTCCCAAATAATACACATCAAAAAATGCCAAACAGCCCTAGAAACGTGGACCAAGTTGCGTGATATCCACGAAAGAACAAATCTAAGTAGCTGTATTTATTGAGAAAATTATATAGCACAAAACTAGTAGAAGGTGGTGATATGCAAACCCACATTAACAAAATTTTGGAAATTATCGATAAATTGAAATTCATTGGGGAAGAAATCAAATTGGCGCACATTTCTGCATTGTTATTGTGCTCTGTACCTAAAAGCTATGAAACTCTAATAATAGCCCATAAAGCTCGAGCAGAAAATGAATTGACACCTAACTATGTTAGCAGCAAATTGATTGACGAATTCAATCGTCGAAAGGAAGCCTCCGAAAACGACACAAACTCTTCTAAAGCTTTTCACCTAAACAAAAAACAGCAGTATAATAGTAATTTCAAAAAGAAAAATAAATACTGCACTCACTGCAAAAAAAAAACAAATCATAATAAATCGGAGTGCTGGCATCTGAAGAATAAAAATGCTGATAACACTAAAAACAAACAATTTAGAAATAAATTCAGAACAACCAATTCCTCATAGTTAGTGACACACAATGATGAGTTGCCGCACACACATACACAACAAAAAAGCCATTCAAAACAAATGAAGCAAATCACATCACAAACAAAACAAATGGCTTTCACGACTCAAAATGAAATGACGAACAGCTTTATAATAGACAGTGGTTCGTCATCGCACATATTCAGCAATATAGACCTTTTCGTTAATTTAGATGAGTCACAAAAATCGCAAGTATGTGTAGCAAACGGTAACACCCTCACTTCACTCGGTTCAGAAGAAATAAAAATTGAATACCTGGATCCAAATAAACAAAAAAGGGAACTAACACTAGGGAAGTTTTATATGTTCCAGAATTAAAGACAAACCTTATATGTGTACACAAAGCCACCCAAAATGGCTGTAAAGTCACATTCACTAAACAAAAGTGTTACATATCTATGAAAAATGAAACCATTTCAGAGGGTACAAAAAATAACAACTTATATGTATTAAACTTCCCCATGCCAATAAACAAACATAACACATACCTGACTGAAGAATGCCAAAATCGAAACTGTATTACTCTATCGCACAAATGCATGGGACATAAAAATTTCAACTCTATTAAAGAACTATACAAAAATCAGTTAGTTCTGGGAATAAAAATCAATAACTACAAACTCGAGACAACATGCGAAGCTTGCATCAAAACAAAACTTACTGACACCCCGTATCCAAAAACTGCAGAAAACAGGGGAAAACAAATACTAGAATTAGTACATAGCGATGTTTGCGGACCTATTCAAGTACCAACAATAGGTGGTAAATCATATATCTTAACTTTTGTTGACGATTATTCTAGGTATACAATGATTTATTTTCTAAATAAAAAGAGCGAAGTAATCGAGAAATTAAAAGAATACGTCAATTTTACCACAAACAAATTTGGAAAAAAACCCAGAAATAATAAGGTCAGATAATGGCGGTGAATATATAAACAAAAATGTAGAAGAGTATCTTAAAGAAAATGGTATTCACCATCAGCTCACCATACCACATTGCCCAGCCCAAAATGGGGTTGCGGAAAGAAAGAATCATACACTAATCGAAATGACACGTACACTTTTATCAGAAGCCAACTTAGACAAAAAATTGTGGGGGAAGCTGTAAGCACCGCCAATTACCTCCAAAACAGACTACCTACAAAAGCCACTTCAAAAACTCCTTATGAACTATGGCTTGGTAGCAAACCAAATTTAAGTCACTTAAAAACTTTTGGCTGTAAAGCCTATGCATACATTCATAAAAGTAAACGGGGTAAATTAGATGACAAAGCCCAAGATGGCCTTTTTGTCGGCTACGACAACAGCGCTAAAGCGTATAGGATCTACCTGAAAAATGGCTACGTAATAATTGCAAGGGCAGTTAAATTCATTGAAGATACTATAAGCAATTCAGGAGAAAACAATGAAATAAAATTACTCTCAGAAAACAACACAAATGAACACCCCGACATAGAATCGCCTATAGGGCGCGAAATTGTCAGAATTGACATAAGTTCACCAACATATCACTAGTAAACACGACAACACAAAAGACACCTTAAGAAGATCAAATAGACACAATAAAGGTGTACCACCTGAAAGGCTAATTTACTTAACAGAAAACTTTGAGGCCAATGAACCCAAAGTTTATAACGATTTTCTTAACATAACAAACCCACAAGAAAAACAAAACTGGCTAAACGCGATGCAGGAAGAAATGAATTCCTTAAAACAAAATAAAACATTCACATTGGTTGAACCTCCACCTGGAAGAAAAGTTATTGGGTCCAAATGGACTTATAAAGTCAAATATGACTTCCTCAGGCAAAATAGCCAAATATAAAGCAAGACTGGTAGCAAAAAGGCTTCAGTCAAAAATATGGTGAAGACTTCCACGAAACATTTGCCCCGGTGGTATCACATAGCACAATCAGAGCCTCTTTTAAATAAAAATATTAAGAAGATAGCATCAATGGGACGCCAAACCCTTCAGAACAGAAAAGGTAAGCTCATAATTTTTCAATACTTTTGTTTTGAAAATAAATAATTGCTTTAAAAATTTTGTTTAATGAGCTCACAATGCACTTCCGAGTTAGGAAATTATTTCCATTAAGTTTGACGTCACACTGACAGTACTTTGTAGAAAGTGATGTCATATTCAGTATTCCTATTTATAAGCATTTTTCCGAATTTCTTTTTTTTTTTAAGTGAAATGTCGTAAATTATATTAGATGTTTTAACTTGAAATATATTTCAATAATGATGGGATGATTTTAGAAACATTACGGTCAATAAAGTGACCGCCGAATTCGACGGGTTTCAGCTAGTAAAGGATATAATTGGAAACTTCTATAATTGCATTTCCACTCATGTTGCATTTTTAACACTATGTAACAATGTTTAAAAGTGATTATAAATGTAATTACCGTAATTTCTGGTAGATAACCCGCAGGTAAGATGTGTCATTTCTCCACCAGAAATTTTATTTAATAGAGAAATCTATACTTTTTCGAAGGAAGAGCTCGTACAAATATAAATTTATTTAGCAGTTGAAATTTCTGGTGCAAAGCTGGATTGCATAACCTGCGGAGTATCTATCAGAAATTACGGTAGTCCATCTGTCTGCCTTTCTGTTCTTCTGTCTGTCCGTCGTGTGATAATGTAGCCAAAAAACATTTCAGGTTAACCAATGCAACGAGTACAAAGAGATTTAAAGTGTTAATAATCAATACAAACTGCATGATTTTTTTTTTCTTTAATAATAAGTAAAAAAAAAAATTTAACATAGTTTTAACATGTTTTTTCAAATGTTTATATTCATTAACATCTCATGCTGCATACATGTTTTTCTTAATCTCTTCAAATGAGACTATTTTTACTGGCCTAAGAATTTGTACGGAATGATATTTTTTTTTTTTTTTTTTTTTTTTTTTTTTTCAGAATTTTTTTTTTTTTGTTTCCCAATAAAAACGAAGAATATTCTAAGAATTGCGGGTTTAAGATTTGCGTACGCTCTTTTGATGTTCGTAGCAATAAACAAAAATATTAAATTCATTTTGCCGGCAGCCAAAACTGTCGTTTCTTTTCTTTTTTCTTTTTTTTTTTTTTTCTTAACGTTTTGATTCATACTAGCTTTTAAAATATCTACTGTTTTTTTTTTTTTTTTTTTTTTTTTTTGCTACCTTGAAATCATACTAATAGCAGTTAAATTCATTTTGTTAATCATGATTAAAACGTTTCTCCTCCATTTTACTATTTCACGTTGACTTTAATCTAGTTCAAAGTAATTTATACTGTTGTCAATTATTATTTAAGGTGTTCATATTTCGAATTTATTCTGTAGTATTGCTGGTACTCACCAAATTTCCACACTATTTATTTCAAAGATATTTTCTGCAACGTTTAATTTCATTGAATGAGAAAAAAACTACTCGTCGAAAAATGTGGTGCGAAGAAAAAGTTGCGTACTAACAATATTACTGCATAAATTAGAAATGCTGACACTTCATGTTTATCAGTTATTGTTATATTTTTATTCATTATGACATATATATATTTTAAGTATGTGTAAATGTTGACCCTGAACTTTTCCATCCAAATTATGAGGAAATGCAGTTGCTGACATTTTTAGTTTTGAGCAGTAAGAGGAATTGAGTTTTTAATGTCTGTATGACGAAGAACTTTAATTTTTGAATTTGCACAAGACTTTATCTCTTTCAAACCGAAATTTCGATGTCTGATTATATTTTTTTTAGCAGTTTCAAATGTTCATATCTTATACTCTTAAGTGAGCAATATTTGTATATATATATATGTATATTTCACTGTTCTCGAAAACGGTAGCTCGGACAGTCACGTGATTTAACACAAAGGCGCCCTCCGAAGAGTCATTGTGCACACCGAAGTCAGATTTTCGAATTTTTGATTAGTTTTCTTTTAATTAATAAAAATATGAAAATAAAACTTCCCATTTCTATAATGACGCAGAATGGAGAATCTTAGGAGAGATTTGATTGGTTTATTTGAGTGCATATTTTACATTGAACTACAGCTACGTTGGGAGGAATTACGAGAGATTTGATTGGTTTATTTGATTTTCAATGATTTGAGTGTGTTTTACGTTGAACTAGAGGAATTAGGAGATATTTGAATGGTTTATTTGATTTTCATTGATTTGAGTGTATTTTACGTTGAACTAGAGCTACGTTATGAGGAATTACAAGAGATTTGATTCTTTTATTTGATTTTCATTGATTCGAGGGAATTTTACAATGAACTAGAGTTACGTTATGAGGAATTACAAGAGATTTGAGTGGTTTATTTGATTTTAATTGATTTGAGGTAGGAGTGTCCAGTGATGTTTTTTGGTTTTAACATGCTTGACAGTGATTGCTGCGAAAACGAGTTTCGTGCGTTTTCAGATTCATGCACAGCGTGGTAGGGGTGTCCAGTGATGTTTTTTTTCTTTTGGTTTTAACATGCGTGATAGTGATTGCCGCGGAACCGAGTTTCGTGTGTTCTGAGATTCATGCACAGCGCAATAGGGGTGTCCAGTGATGTTTTTTCGTTTTAACATGCGTGATAGTGATTGCCACGGAACCGAGTTTCGTGTGTTCTGAGATTCATGCACAGCGATGTACGGCTGTCGAGTGATTTTTTTTTCATGTGCGTGAAGCGTACATACGTGCGTTATAGTGATTGCTTCGAAAACGACTTATGTGCGTTCTCTGATTCGACCATTCATCGAATAGTGACTTTTACTGTTTGAATAACAGCTTCAGCTGCTTCCAGAATATTCGAAGAATTAACATTTCTATTTGACTGTTTTCGAGAATATTCGTTTTAATAATAGTTTTGTTGCACAGATTCGAGAAGTTCAAAAAATATTTGATATTGTCAAGGAGATCTCATACTAAAACTGTGAAAAAAATAGTCGCCAATCGAAATATATTTATTTAAGCGTTTTAATTATTGAATTAAAAATAAAATCTTCAAATATAGTGCCCAGCGAAGCGGGAGAAGCCTGCTAGTATTTCATTAACTATATAATCTATACTTAAAAAGAATGTTTTATACTTTTCATCTTATTGTAAGTTATTTTTCTAAAAACATTTCATAATGTCTATTCGAGAAAATTTGAAAATTTGAAAACTTGTATATGAGTCAATTTATACCTGCAATGAACAAATTTGCAAATCAACTGTAATTTATATGCTTGCAATTTAAAGAAAACGGCAATATCTTCGTTACCCTTATAATTATAAACATCTAAAAATGTGGGGAAAAACTATTTTGCATTATTGTATCACTACTATTTTATTTTTTAAAAAATGTAACAATTTAGACTTTGAGAATAGACACATTTTATGTGTTTAGATAATGTCGTCACAATTATTAATTTCCGAACATACATATGCAAGTAAAGTATTGTAACCATGACGAAAATTCGACTTTGAGATTTTTGTACATCTATACATTTTGAGAACCCTTGAATTCATTTTTATATTTTTTACGGTAATGTATGTATATGTATGTGTGCGTATGTGCGTGTGTGATGTCAATTATCACATATTTTAAAAGAAAATTTTATTATCGTATAAAAGACCATGAGCACATTTTTATGATCTCTAAATTGTAACTTAAATTCACATACAGTGCATTTTAAATTTTTATATCCTCCTTCTTTCCGCATATGTATTTTTTGCTAATTGCAACTCTATCGAAATCTTTGATCATCTATTATTCTTTCTTTAACGTAATGCAAATGTACAATAGCATGTTATGACTTTTTGTAATTCGGTTTCTTTTTATCTTGCAAATAAATGCAGTTAGTCGCCGTGTGTGCATTTCCTTGTCTCACAATATGATACATTAATTTTGCTTAAAACTTCCGTCGTCCCATGGCGGGAGTTGGGTTTTATTGAGGACCGTTTGAATTATAATTATCTGGTTACCTTTTCAAAAAAAAAAAAATGTATGTCTTTATAAACTGCTGTTTGTAAAAAATGCAACACCGAGAAGGACTGCTAATATCATAATGATATTTATTGGGCTCATACATTATAGTAAGAAGAACAATTGATTAAAATTTCAGTAAATTTGGAGTAATATGTACTGAGAAAACAGTACATAAAGCAGTGACCTCTGTGAGTAATAACTCCACTTATCTGCCTAGGCATTGAATCAAACAGCGATTGGATGACATGTACGGGTAAAGCACTTCATGAAGTTTCAACACGATGCCATAATTCCTCGATCGTAGATACTGGTGAATGGTGGGTGTCAGTCGCTTTTCAACGATTAAACAGTCATTTTCATTGGTGCAAGATCAGGAGAACACACTGGCCATAGAAACAGTCGAACATATCCTGCATCAAGGATTATCCGGACAATATTTACAACTTGCGGTCGTGCATTGTCCTGCTTAAGTATTGAGTTTCCTAGGCCTTCAATTTAGGGCACATCGAAGTGCCTTAACTCGACAGAAATGTAATGGCTGGTATTCAAAGTGGCGGGAATCAAAGCGAGAGATGATCGAGACGTGTATCCAATGGTACCACATACCATCACTCCTGGTGGTGACCCAGTATGCAGCTACCAAAATTTTGATTACCCTCAAAACTGCATTACTGATACAGACGCTTTTAATGTGTGATTAATGACGAACCTGGACGCAGAGATGGCGTGAAGTCGCCTTTCAGACAAATCACAATCCCGTTTACAGTATCAAGATTGCCTTATCCGTATTTAACGGCATTGTCAATAATGCACAATGCCAGCTGGGATTCGACATCGTCACACTGTCCACCACATGCAGTGATGGTATGGGGTCCCATTGGATACACGTTCTGATAACTTCTTGTTCGCATTCCCGGAAATCTGAATCGATCCTCTCTATATTCAAGGCCTCCACAGAGCCACATTTAAGCAGGATAATGCACGACCGCAAGTTGTCAGTATAGTCCGGATCTTCCTGAATACATAATGTGTTCAACCGTTACTCTGGTCAGCGCATTCGCCTGTTCTCACATCAATGAAAATGACTGTTTAATCGTTGAAAAGCTACTGGCCCCCCACCACTCACCAGTAACTACGATCGATGAAGTGTGGCATCGTGTTGAAGCTTCAGAAAGTGCTTTACCCGTACATGTCATACAATCGCTGTTTGATTCAATGCCTTGGCAGATAAGTGGAGTTATTGCTCACAGGGGTCGCTCTTTTATGTACTGTTTTTTAATTCCAAGTTACTCTAAATTTTCTGAAATTTTAATCAATTGTTCTTCTTACTATAATGTATGTGCCCAATAAATATCATTATGATATTCGCATTCCTTCTTGGTGTTGCATTTTTTACAAACAGCAGTGTACGTAACATAATTACAATCATTTTACCTCTATTTTGAAAAATTTGGCTTCGATTGTAGCTTTGGCGAAATAAGTTGAGAATCGACGCATCTATTCACCACCGTCATGTAACCCGTCAAGACCTCTTTTAAGGACTTCCGCTGCCGCTTCACTCCGTAATAAGTTTGAAGATTTATTAATCTTTCTACTCATCTATATGGTCTATACTGATTTATTATTTTTATAAATATTTAAATAAAATTATAGTAAACTGCAGATTGAATAATGCCTAATTTTTTGAACAGTTCCTGAGTTATTAGACTACTTCTCATGTACAATAGTGTTTTTTAAATTATCTTCAAACATATGTGAATATATCCGGCCATGAAAATCCATATAACAGCGTGTATGTGTCTATGTATGTATCTATGTATGTGTCTATGTATGTATCTATGTATGTATCTATGTGTATGAGTACAATGATGTGTAAGTGCTATGCTCAAATGAGCTGAAAGTTGGTACGTATGTTATATATAGGCCACCATAGCACGAAACCTCTTAATTTTGGTGACTCTAGAATTTATACTTTTTTTATAGAGAGACGAAAAAAAAATCTTTATCATTATGGCTTATGGGTTCAAAATCTTTAAAGAGCAATAGCATCTAAATGCTATATTCGATTGAACTGAAAAATTATATACAAGCTACAGGTCATCGTTACAAGATCTGTATACATGTTGGTAAATCTAGCAATTATAGATTTTTATTACAGGGTCACAATAGAAATTTTTTTACCCTTTGGTTCAAGTTATTTAAAGTGTGATAGCGTCTAACGCCTTATAAATATAAACTGGAAATTTATACACATATTATAGGTCACCATCGAACGAAATGTATCGATTTTGGTGAATCTAGCATTTATATATATATATATATATATTTTTTTTTTTTTTTTACAGGGACACAAAAGAATTTTTTTTTCATTGTGTCCTATGGGCTCAAATTATTTTAAAGTGCGATAACGTCTAAATGCCTCATTTGATTCAGCTGAAAATTTATATACATATTATAGGTTACCATCGCACAGACGATGTAGATTTTTTACAGGGACACTATGAAATAATCATTATGACTTTTGGCTCATTTGAAGTGCAATAGCGTTAAATAAAATAACATATTATATGGTAAAATATATTCAAACACCCTATAATTTTCTAATTTGTTTATTTAACGACTACTCTTATTTTAATTTATTTAAAAAGACGTTAATTACTTAATGTTCGAAAAGTTAAAGGAAGCTCACCAGATTTTTTTTTTTAACTTCAATTACTTCAAAACATCAAGTATCCTTATAAATACGAGAAAGGATGTATAAGGAAATAGTATATCATTTTATGACAGACAAATTCTAGTAATTTTTATATCATATATTTATTTATCTGCATTGCATATCTATAGAATTTCAACATTACAGAATTTCACTTGAATAATTTAGTTTTAATTAATTTAATGATACATGTTAAACGATTTAAAAAAAAAAAGAATTAAAAAAAAAAAAAAAAATTATAGATGCATTACATAAACTTTAAATTTGACATCTACTTTATAAGATAGCATGCGATCATGGTTTATATAAAAATTAAATCATTAAATTCATTTTTTTAATTTTTTTTTTTTTTTTCATTTTGCACGCGCACTTTTTATTTCCTAATTCAAAATTAAAAAAAAAAAAACTTTTTCGATACTGATTGTTATTAATTTTCTTTTCTTTTTCTTAAAAAAAAAAAAAAAAAAAATGATTTTGATGAAATTCTGGTAAAAGCAGAATTTAGTTTTGGACGGAGGACTATTATTATTATTTTTTTTTCCAAAATTATAACATCGCTTTCAAATTATTCAATTATATTTTCAATAAATTTTAGATTTCCATAAATGTCCAACTATCGAAAAATGACACCGCAAAAATCCCAGATTGAAACTAATAGTCCTCAGTCCTAAAAATAAAAAAAAAAAAGAAAGAAAGAAAAGAAAAGAAAAGAAAGAAGAAGAAGAAGAAAGAGGATGATAAAAAGAATGGTTAAAAATAAAAATATTGTATTTCTCGGCTCGAATTATGTTACGCGAAAAATTATGATTAAATTTAACAAATTAAGTTAAAGCATTGTCTTATTATGTGAAAAACAACAGTGACATTTTTAATTTTTAAATGAATTGTCTTATCCAAAAATGAACTCACTATTTCCACGTAAAATTTATAAGATCTTCCAGGTTTTAATAAAGTTCCTTTTTCAAAAGGATTTACGATCTCAATAGGAGAATGAATAGAGAAGTAAATGCCAGGTTCACTGTCTGGATTCCACATTTCAGATTCATCTAAATAAAAGAGTACATGTAGAAAATCTGCCCCTGAAATTAAAATACGAGATTAGGTATAAAAGAATGGAAAAAAATACTCGCGAAATAATATATTTGTATGAAACATAAATAATTTTAAAGTTATACTTTAAAGCAAAAATTACCAACCGATCTTGGTTTAAATATGAATGACTTTAATTTTAAACACCTATTTATTACTTAAAACTTTTTTTATTTCCAGCATCATTTCTATCAACTACTTGTCAAGTTTCTCTTGTTATATCAAATCGTAAGATTTATATATATACATATATATTATATGTGTGTGTAATATTAAAATATAGTAATTATTATTTAAGGGGAAAAAAGTAGAAGCTTTTTACTGTGGAGCCTTAAAAAGCATAAAATAAAAATTTATTATTGCAAAGACATGCCTTAAATAAATGAAAGTTTCAACACTATGACAGTTCTAGAGAAAAATATTTCATTTTTGAAAGAGTTGAAAATTTTCAAACATTCAAAATATTTTAAAAAGCATTCGAGACCAACATTCTTAGTTATAAGTTTGCGTATAAGTATTCGCTAATCTATAAATTTTAAAGATCATGAAAGCTTTTTAAAATATTTTTAAAATTTAAAAATCTTCATCTCTTGCAAAAGTGAAATATCTTTATTTTTCAATAAACTTTTCTTAGTGTTGAAAGATTTCCTTTCTTTAGAACAAATCTTCGCAAGAATAAATTTTTATTTTATGCTTTTTAGAGCTCCACAATTTCAACTCTGGAAATGTCTAAATTCTAGCTTATCCTTTTGCCGATAATCTGTTTAAATTTTACTTTATTCAAATGAACTTTTGAAATAAGTTGCCCATATATCAAGCTTTCAACCTATGTAATAAAAAATATATCTATCTTTCGCGCATAAGCAGTCAAAAGATATTTACCACAAATACTCATAACTCAGTGAAAACGTGTACACGTATGTGCATTTCTCAAATATTTTGACAAGTTTTCTCAAAGTCATTCTTCTTATAAGCTACTTACCAAAATAATAATAATAATAATAATAATAATAATAATAATAATAATAATCAAAATATTCGTGCGATTCCCACAAAAAAATCATACAAATTTTGTAAATAGTATGTAAAATAATGTGTTATAGTTACAAGTCATTTGTAGCATTAATAATGATACAGGGCGATCTAAAATATTTCTGTTTTAAGTCACATTGTGGTCGGTCTCCTAACTGCACTCGTGACTAAATGGATAGTGGAAAATACGCGTTTGTGAATGTTTTTGCATGTATAAAGTTTAAAACCACTTCGTCCAGTATTTTATTTTCTTTAAAGGGGAAAAAAAGTGAAAATGTCAAAATAAATAAATAAATAAAATAAAATAAAATAAAATAAAATAATAATAATAATAATAATAATAATTTAGCCAACACTGTATTCTCTTCAACCTAATTTTACAAGATGAAAGAAAACATTTTTATTACTCAAGTACATGAAATTAATATCTGCTTCATTTTTGTTCTTTACGCACTTTTCAAGCGTATAAAATCTATTTATTAATGACGCAAAGTATTACAAAATAATATTTCATTACTTTTCTCAGAATGCACGATTTAATTTCAACTCTAATTAATTACTTAAAACTTAGTTACGTCACTACAGCGTCCCTGTAATAAAAGCAATTACAATAATATAAATTAAAGAACTGGCGTAAAACACTCGAATATATTTAAACTTTAAAACTTCTTCACACACAGATCAGTACATATAATTTCATGCAAGTGTGTTGCACGACTATTTTTGATACTTTTCATATTCGTGTCCCTTATAGGCACACATGAGACACGTTGAAAACAACTATTATTTTTTCTGTACTACTGACCTTGTATTTTATACAGGTCATCAAATGTCATTCTCATGGACAAAAATGGGATTCTTAGACATTTATATTTTGGCACAAATCTCTTTGAATTAAATTTATGAGTGCTAATTTTAAATAGTATTATTAACATATATAAGTTAAAGATGTCCCATGTTTACTTATACTACAGTAACTTAATAACTAAAATAATTACAACAGGTCAAAGTTCAAGCGCAAACGTAAAGTTTTTACTAATTTCTATATTAATTTCTATATTTGTCTTCTATGGAACAAAACCACAAAATAAAATATCACATAACTTAATCTCTGGAATCATACAAATGAGAAAATTTAATTTAATTGTCTGTTTTTTAACCACTTACAGTTTACAGGTTCCCGAAATGCCCCCCCCCCTCCCAAAAATAAAAAATAAATGATAAAAATGACATTTTAAGACCCCCCATAAACCAAAAGCGGATGAAATTAAAAATTATTTATATATTTGCCAATTTATTAATCTATTAAAGTATTATGTATACTGTGCGCATTTTTTTGTGCGATTTGATTTTTAAAAAACTATATAGTTTTTTTAATTTGCGTAGTTCGGCTAACTGACGCTCACTAAAGTAGAAAAATAAACATCGAGTTAAATAATTGTAGATTAATTTTATTTTATGAAAATGTGCTTTATAATGGTGCAGAATTACTTTAATGGAATTATAATTAAGTATTAAAAATATTTGCTCTTTTTTTTTTTTTTTTGTAAAAATTTAAGCACTAGCTGCAGGGTCGTGTGAAACAAAAATGGCGCCCGGGGCAAAACAATAATTTGGCGCGCCCCCTTTAGACACACACACACACCAGGTAATTCTTCAAACATTTAATCTTTTTTTTTTTTTTTTTTTTTTTTTTTAGGGGTACAATACCGAAGAAATCATTTTTACGTAGAAAAAACAAATAGGAAAAAAATTACACTAATTTTTTCTTAAAAGAGAGGTATAAAACATTCAAAAAATTATTTTAAGAGCATGTTTCTTGGTTCCATGAAAGTAAAGTCATTAATATTTTTTTCCAAATTTAAAGATTACACAACCTCAAAGTACTTTGATAATATACGTAGTGAAAGTATCAAAAATTACCAAAATATCAACACTTCATATGAAAACAATGCTAAAATGCTTGTTTTCAATACAATGGCAGGGCTTTTAGCATTCCCTTAATTCCAATCCCACTTTTTAAAAACTTGTGTGCGTGTATTTCCTACCACCCTACCCTTACACCAGATTGACGGGATTCAATCTCAGTGTTGCCAGATTGTTGAAAGTCAGTTTCCCCAAACAGTTCTCAAATTTTCCCAAATCAAGCGTTTTTTCAAAAAAAAAAAAAAAAAAAAAAAAAAAAAATCCTCAACTCAATTTATATTAAAAACTAGCTGTTACCCGCGACTTCGTTCACGTGGAAATTTTGATGTGTATGTGTGGGAACTGACGGTTTGATCATAATATGTAATGAAATGAAACCTTATCATTGTGGTGCTGTGCAAAACAGAGTCTGATAAAGTACACTTATAAAAATTTGTAACTCATTGAAAGCCAAAATAAAATGCCAAAATAAATAAATAAAAAGTTATCGCCAACATGGCGATAAAAATTTTAAATTCGTTCATAGGGATTCTGTACTAAAACAGTACTGCGTTGTGGAAGTATAAAAACTGGGTCGTCAATTATGAATTTTATTTCGAAACCTTTCTTTGTATGATTTTAGTTCACTATTGCACAATATTAATCTGGTTCTAATAATAGTTTGGTGACTGGTTAATTAAAATTTTAACTATGTGGTGAAATTCATATAATATTCATGAGTTTCAAATTTTTAATATTTTTTTTTTTTTTTTTTTTTTTTTTTTTTTTTTTACAAATAAATGATTTTTTTTTTTTTTTTCATTTCCCGGCGAAATGTTGAATAATATTTTAGTTCTTAAACAATTTTGGACGGCTTTGCCCGGTTCGCTGGCAAACTATTTTCTATATGCTTTATGAAAAAAAAAAAAAAAAAAAAAAAAACTGAAATCGGTCAAAAGCTTGCTTTGGGTTCCCGCTGCCTTAGGCAGCGCCTTGTTCGTCCTTGCAATCTCCGGTGCCTGTCCCTATTGCCTGCGACAATAGCTTACCCGTGGGCTTCCATTTGGTTGCTTATCATACATAACAGTTTCGATACGGACAGTATCGAAAAATTTGAAGCAGCTCTTTTATATCTGAATCCCAGTTACATATGAACAACATTATATGTGATGTACATAATATTTGCTCTCAAGTTATTTCCTATATTTATTTGATTTAATGAATCAACCATAGAATGACAGCAATTTCAAGCCACATATAATATTACAATATGCTGTGATCGGCAACTTCCATCGCATGAGACAATTATTATTTTGTGGTTATATATACTTCATGCTTAGTTAATAGTAGTTGGTATATAGAAAAATAAATAAATTAGTATGTAAACTTGATCATGGTACAGCCCTTGGCGACTTTTAAATTTTTGTTGCCGTTTTAGACCAAAATATAATTTATGCGATTATTGTTCCTATACGCAAGCGAAGTGTGACGTCACTGACCGTCCGTGGATGCAAGAAAATGATTTCCTATGTCAATCGCCCATTGGATTTTTTGTAAAAAATGATTAAAAATCGAAGAAAATTATTTTCCGATTTTAATCCCCATATTTGGGTACACATATGTATTAGTTATCATGTGCATGTGTTAGATTGAGTTATTTTGCTGTCAAATTGACAAAATTTTAATTTTAAATTTCAAAACTCTGTCGTTCTTGGCGCTTATTGTATTTGGTGATCAAAAACGTAATACGAAAATATACATGCCAGATGTATATTTTCGTAATATGCATTGTACGAAATATTGTTTCATATTATTCACTACTGTCTTAAAATAAGTTGTTAAAATAACCATGATTTTTGAAAGGAATTAAATTATGTTCGCCAAATAATTTGGCGATATTTTATTTTTCTACCAAGGATAACCGATATCAAATCTATTCCGCTACAACATATTAGTATCTTATATCAGATACTTTATTTAGACATTTGAAAACAAATTTGACTTCAAATTATGATAGAATATTTATCATTTCCCTTTTAATCAGTATATTAGTTGGATATTTATTGTGTTAATATCATCCTTTGAAATTAAATGTTTGTGTTTTCAATCGAATATGGAAGTTTGCCATTTTTTTTTTCTAGAGTTTTGAAATTAAAAATTCAAATTTTGTCAATTTTACAACAAAAATAACTTAATCTAATGCATGGACATGATAACTAATACATATCTATACCTAAATATGTGGATTAAAATCGGGAAATATTTTTCCTCGATTTTTAATAATTTTTTACAAAAAATCCAATGGGCGTTTAACATAGGAAATATTTTTCTTGCATCCACGAACGGCCAGTGACGTCATCACTTAGCTTGCGTATTTCTTTCTATCTTTTCCTTGGCGAAAAATGTCCGATCTACTTCAGCATCAAAATTATAAAAAAATGTCAAGAATTATTAATAAGAAAATACCTTTAATATATTGCTGAATTAACGTTTATGCCAAGCGTGTTTCATCCGCCATACTAAAAAAAAAAAAAAAAAAAAAAAATGAAGTTGAGGTATATAAAAAAATGCTGTGATATAAAATTCAGAAGAAATATGTTAGATTTGTAATATTACTATTTCATTTTAAAATTATAAAGTGTCATTTTCTCATCGACCAATTTAACATTTAGTAATTTCTTACTTTTCGCGTGAAAGCATATTTCATTTTATGCTGAAAACAATAAATAAATATATCTCGTAAACTTTTTTTGGCAACAATTAAAAATTTAAATGGCTTATATTAAGTCAATATAAGTCAATAAGTTTATTATTTTCCTATTTTAATTAATTTTAAAGATTTTTTTCAATTTTTTTTTTCCTAAACCATCCCTGACCTATAAGGGAAAAAACAAAAAAAGAATGATCGAAATCGGTCAAGCCGTTTACGATTTTATAAAGCACATACAGACAAACATTCATTTATATATATATATATAGATGTAATTTTTTTTAGAAAGAATTAAGAAATATTTTATTAATTTAAGTTCACATTTCCCCCAAAATAATGCTTTTTATTGAAAAAAAAAAATCCCCAAATAACAGAAAATAGTAAATAAATAACAAAAATAATTTTAACACACTAATTTTTGGAAAATTTTAAAGCTGAGTAACTTTTTGGGTCTAGTTTTCTCACGTCTATTCAATTGTACTTAAGATATTTGTATATATATATATATATATATAACGCTTTTGTGGACTATAAAATGAAAAAAAAAAAAAACATATAACCAGACAGCTTAAAGAGCTTGCATAAAACTTGATATTTCATGCCTACTAGTTTAATTCAAGTTAATATCAAACATCCAAGTTTACGTTGGTACAGCTTACTGATTATGACTGATCATTATTTACTTAATTATTCAAGCCAAGTGGCAATAAATACGTATCAAGCAATCACTATGCTTGCTACGGCACACATAAAGTAAATAATTCTTAAAATCAAGGGAAACAAGAGGAAGAAAAAAGGATAAATTTTATGTCAGAAGTTGAAAATGCTACTCTTCTGTTTCTGAAACAGAATCCAGAATCAATGCATTATTATCTGATAAATTTAACATTTTTCTTTTTTCTGTGGGATTTCAGGAAAGAGTAATATTTTACTAATTTTAAAGAAAGCCTCATTTTCTTCCCCAAACTGCTCCGCACTAAATCTTTGACCCCAAAAATTTTCTTTGAAGCTTCAAAACACCCCAGAATTTGGAAAAATCCTTAAGCCTGGCAACACTGTATCAATACTATTTTCGCTTCTGAACGAAACCATGCCACCACCTTACTTGACTATTTCATTACACGGCCTTCTTGAAATCGGTGTCTAGAAGAAAAGTCTTTCTTTTTAAAAATATCATTAAAAATGTTATACTTGATTCATTGCAACAAATGAAAAGAGCGTTTAAAAAATAAGTAATAATATAAATTAAAGTTTCTAAAAGAAAAATTGGAGGGATTTTGGAATTTTGGCGACTCTAAAATCTGGTGCCTGGGGTGAATGCCCCTCTCCCCCCTCGAACGGTCCTGACTAGCAGGCTACGCCCGCTTGACTGGCCATTATATTTAAATGAATTTTCAAAAGTGTTAGATCAGTATTTATTACTTCCATTACCCTACTACCGTAGGTAATGGAAGTATTGTATTCGGTCTGAAAATTCGATATCGGGTTTTCACCTGATTTACACGTTTTAAGGTCCCATGAGTCCAAAAAAGTGGTTTTTGGCAATTGGTCAGTGTGTATGTATGTGTGTGTGTGTGTGTGTGTGTGTGTATGTATGTGGAGAATCTTCTGGCTATTATAGCTCAGAAACTAATAAAGATAGAGCTACGAAACTTTAGAATTGAAATATGTCTGGTGTACAGATGAAATTTCCAAATTTTGGTGAAAATTAAAAAACCGGAAGTAGGACATCGGAAACCGGAAGTGGGACCGTAAGTCCGTATCTCAAAAATGGCTCTAACGATTTTCTTCAAACTTGCTATATAAACACTCTATTAGATGTCCTTTTGAATGATATAGTTGGTTAGTTCAGGAAAATTGATAGGCGTCCTGTATAAATAGCTCAATTTCAGGCCTCGCAAAAACGTTCCTTTAAAAACTGTTGTACGGATTTTTTTCAAACTCGCCATTTTAACTCACTTTTAAATATGCTTTTGTATGTAATTATTGTTTTGCTGTCAATAATTGAGTTTAACCGGAAGTGGGACATCGGAAACCGGAAGTGGGACCGTAAGTCCGTATCTCAAAAACGGCTCTAACGATTTTCTTCAAACTTGCTATATAAACACTCTGTTAGATGTCCTTTCGAATGATATAGTTGGTTAGTTCAGAAAAATTGATAGGCGTCCTGTATAAATAGCTCAATTTCAGGTCTCCCATGGGCGTTCCTTTAAAAACAGCTGTACGGATTTTTTTCAAACTCGCCATTTTAACTCACGTTTAAATATGCTTTTGTATGTAATTATTGTTTTCCTGTCAATAATTGATTTTTTGTAAATGTTGGTATTTCAAAAATGGTTCTAACGATTTTCTCTTTAGGTCACTTTTATGTTTTCTGATCACATTATCTCTCAAAAATGCATATAATATGTGTAATAGTGGGTAATGGAAGTCGTGTGGTTGTTTCACACCAGATTTTTTTTTACATCACATAAATAAAAACTTAAAAAATTACTTTGAAATCGCTCCAAATCTCGCTTCAGGTACGGCAACTTTTTCCACCCGCACTGCATTGGGTCCAGGTTCCCACTGCCTGCAGAAAGGTCATTTCCAGGCAGTTCTATAGTTCTATTTTGGTATTTATTGACGACAGATGGATCTGCTATTATTTAAGAGTTACAATTTTAACGAGCTACAATCTGTATCTCAACATCTGGTAACTATTTTAGTTTTTGAATCATGTATTTTATAGCATGCATTTTATAGTTATTTACACTACATTACGATTTGATTCGACCAATACAATAATACAAAATAAAAAGCAGATTTTCTTTTAAAAAGAATTAAATAAATAAAAAACTAATACATTTTAACCAGTTTATTCCTTTCTACTATTTATAACAATTTTCCGATAAATACTATAATTATATCTATATATTTAAAAAAAAAAAAAAAAAAAAAAAAATATTTTAAAGGAATTACCTTAAAAGAATTAAAAATAAAAAGTAGTTATACTATAAAATTATACATAAACATAACTGTTACAAATATGTTTTTAAATTTTAAATTTAGTACAGGGGAGCGTGGGGTTGGTTCTAATAGTTATAAAAAAATTAAATATATTTTGAAATATATTTAAGTTTTCCTGTTTATAACTGCTGTTTTTCATAGCATACATATTCATCTATCATATTCATAAAAAGAACTTTCGATAATTTTGCTAATTTTAGCACAAAAAATATTTTTGAAAATTATTTGTCCGTTAAAATTTGCCCTGAATTTGTGGCAAATTGTAACACACGAGAGGCAAATTGTAACAGTTATGAGAGAAATATTGATAATAAAAAACGACAATATTTCAAAATGTTTTTGCTATCAATTGTTTAATAAATAAAAAAAAAAAAAAAAAAAAAAAAAAAGAGGCAACAAATAAGTAATATTAAATTATACCCTTTTGGTATAGTAACAATGAATTATATCAAATGGATTATAGTAAAATAAAAAGAAAGTTAAATAGCTAATCAGTAGCTAATCAATCCTCTTTGTCAGAACTGAAGTTAATACAAAACAAAGAGATATTGTTCATGTTCCCTCTCACACATTTAATGTGTGCCCACATTTTACAAATTAAGTATTATACTCATTCTTCTGTCTCAAAGAAGACGTAGTCCTTGCCCCCCCCTTTTTTTTTGACACTTTCAGGGAGGAGAAAATTCCGTCTGTTTCGCCACGACTTTTTTTCTTAGAGAAATTTTTATTGTATTTTTAAAATAATGTGTCGTGATTAAACAGGACAGGATAGAAGTTATTGTATAAAAATAGTGGTAACAAAAAAGATATAAATTTCTCCTTTATGAAGGTGTCCTGGGAAAAAAAAAAGCGGAGACTGCGATCCCCAGTTGTTGTAGGCATCTCCAGAAGCTAACCAAAACCAATCCTTTGATTCAGAATTTATATCTGGAGTTAAAATAATTTTATTTGTATTTTTATCCTTTTGTTTTATTATTTATTTATTTCTTCCTTTAATCTTTTTCTTTCTTTTTTGTTTATCTTTATGTTTGTGTTACTTTTTAATTATCTCTTCAAAATATTTTTCAAATGATTTTTGTCGAGTGATGGTGTCTAATATTTGTACACATTTCTCGAAGATTTCAGCTGTAACCAAATCATATATGACCCTTTGAAGCTCTTTTAGACTTATTTTTATAGTTCCTCATTATACAACAAGAAAAAACAAATTTATAGAATAAAGCATAGAATAAATAATTTGCTTGTTAATATTTAAAGTAGAATGTCTAATTACATGAATGCTACAATTTGTCCCATCGAACGATTTTGAACATTTTGTTTATTAAAAAAATATATACATAACATTTTATACAAAAAATTAAGCATGCATTTTATGACTTAATACATAGACAATATAAATAGCTATAAACATTTCTTTAAAATATGAATTAGCACATCTTTAATCAAAATTTACGAAATATGTTTTTTTTCCACTAACTAGCTAAAATGAAGCACACGTTCAGAACCTCTCATTAACCATTTTTTGCGGAACACTGATTGTTCTTATGCTTATATAATAAGCTTGTCCTAAGAATTATGTTTATCGGAATATTTAATCAAAGATGTTACAAACTAATTCGTAAATTGCGTGTTACTTCTTACCCTATTGCAACCAGCCCCACACTCCCCTACTTATTTTTTTCTACTGAATTATCATTTCATTTTCAATAAATATTATTGATTTAAAAAAAAAAAAAAAAAAGATTTTGCCTTCAAATGAAAGTATTAAATTAAAAATAAATAGCGTAATAGCCATTGCTAAGATACGCAGATGATTATAATGAAAAAATAAATTTATGAAAAATGATACATGGAAGCCAATATTTAAAATCGAAAAATAATCAATTAAAATAATTCAAATTCAAAATTCAAAAAATATCTATAAGGTACACACCTGCAGGGTCTCAGGTGCCCATTTCCCAAGTTTTGTAACTCTGCGAACCGTAAGTGTGAGCGCAGACAGACAGACAGATACACACACCGAGAGAGAGAGACACTTCTCTTTGTTTATATAGTTATAAGTATTTTTTTTATAGCAATTAGAATTAAACTTTCTTATTAGTGCGATTCCAGAGATTAATTTGTGTGATATTTTATCTTGCGGTTTTGTTCTCTAGTAGGGTTATTTACTATCGAAATTAACAAAAAATTTATATTTGTCCTTGAACTTCGACCTTTTGTAATTATTTTAGTTATTAAGTTACAGCATTATACCAAAGCATTTGCCATTTTAATTTATGTACTTTAATACTAATTTTTATAAATTTAATTCAAAGAGATTTGTGGCAAAATATAAAGGTCTAATAATTCTATTTTTAACCATGAGAACGACTTTTGATGACTTCTATAAAATACAAGGTCGGAAGTAGAGAAAAAATAAAAGTTGTTTTAAACATCTGCCTATAAGGGACACAAGTATCAAAAGAAACAAAAATTGTCAAGTAACACAACTTCCGTGAAATTATATGGATTGACACGCACCAAAAAATAAATGGAAACACTACTGGTGTCGGAAAGATCGAGCCTTTCTTCTTCAGGTGCAAAACAGGTGTGTCAGTCTTGCTTTTGCCTCTATGGTTCTAGCAAGCTTGCACTTGAAGAAGATAGGCTACGTCCTTTCGAAACCAGTTGTGTTTATTTTATCGTTTGTTAAGAAGTTTGAAAGTTTAAACAACTACAGTAATATAATCACGAATAAGGCTGTCATATAGATAAAGTTAAAATAATTTCAGCCAAATATTTTTATCTCTCCAAGAAAGATTATTGTAATTGGTGCTGTAAAATTAATTAAAAAATTTATTTGGGATAAAAAAAAAATAGTTTCCCAGTGCCCCCTATTTTTCTCACAGGCGAATGTAGTTATACTTCCACTGTTCCAGAAACACTGTCTTTTCTATTCCCGTCACTCCCCATCTTCTCTGAAATCGGTAAATCCTTCGAAAACACTATCATAGTCATTTAATTGCATTCCAGAACCGCGAGACTAGTTGCACTGGTAGCAGCGTAACGCAGTGGATCGTACTTCGGCAAGACATATGTGCACGTCCGGGACAGTTTACGCATCGGCATAGCGAGACGAATATATATACATCCGGAGCAGTTAAAGGGTTAAACCGATCTTGGTATTATCTCACGGCCCCCTTTCTGATTTTTGTCATTTCCCTTATGCCTTTATGGATTAACTTCACCACACTATCTTTCTACTGTTATAAGCCCACTTATGGCTGTAAATTAATTGCAATGGTCTGGTAGCTCTCTTTATTTCAGCTTTAAAAGGACATCTCTCTTAGCTTTCAAACATATTTCAAAAGAATCTGACAAACGTTTATTTATTTATTTTTCTGAGAGCTTCCTGCCCGTAGTATATGTAAATTGACATTTCATATTTAACTCCACATAAATGACCAAGCCATACGTCCGCATTATTTTAATTTTCGGTCAACGGTACTTCATTTTGTTAATTTAAATCGTTTTCATAAAGTCCCATTTCGTTTTTATAAACTTTTACCACGATTTCACTTTTTTTCAAAATTTATAACACATCTTCAACAATTTTCACTTCTATTTTGTTTTTATTAATAACGATTACTATTAATTTTGACTACTACTAATTTTTAGTCAATTTAGTAACATACAGCACTTGGTTTAAAATATAGCTATCAGTTTTATTATTTCCTACATTTTTGCTTTCATAACTTCTGATTTTTTTTTTTTTTTTTAGAAATTTCGGTTGAAATTTTTACAGAATTTTTTAAGTGTTTCACTATTTATCAAAATTTATAATTATTTTTACACTTTCTACTAAGAACATGGTTCGACAAGGGTTTATTTAACAAAGTAGTACTAAGTGTACTTTTTATAGACAAGGATTATTGCTAGTGCTCGGATACTTTTAATGCTGACTGTATATCTGTAATAACTGTATAATATATGTATAATATATATCTATAATGTATGTATACTCTGTATCAAGCTACCCGTAAATCCGTCCGAATTTCTTACTTCGCTATACAAAGTATCATCATTCACGTTATCGCCATGAAAACTAATATAATTATTAGTCATGCGAAAATCTGCCAAATGCTGTATTTCTTAGTTCATTCGGACAATTGTTTGAAAGATATTATTAAAAACCTCTCATTAAATTTAAAATCAATTAACAGAAAAAAAACGCTTATGCAAAAACTTAACATGTTAATTTATTATTTATTTATTAATTTATTACTTTTTTTTTAATTATTATTATTATTTCGACACAAAAAGAAATGTACTTATTTACTCCTGAATAATGAAATTGAAATAAAACTTTAATAAAAATTGAACTTGATCATGCACCTGGCAAAACTTTCATTTAACTTATATATATATATATATATATACTAACAGGCTTTGCCCGCTTCGCTGGACATTAAACTTAAATGAGTTGTCAAAATGCCATATCTCTATTAATAACCAAAGTTCTCGCTGTGATTGGTAGAGGTTTTCTCGCTCCCAATGTGAGGAGTCTGGGTCCCCACTGTCTTCGGCACAACTTACCCACTTCTTACTTCCCCACCCTCAGTGGGTGAGTTCGAAGTTTTGCAAAATCCCACTAATGTACATAATGCGTACACTTAATCAATATCCACACACCAAAATTCGCCATTCTAAGATAATTCAAAGCGAATTCAAACGGAAAAACATGTTTTTACACATGTTTATTGCCCTCCGACTCCGAGAACGGGGGGGGGGGGTTCGAATTTCGTGAAATGCAGATACAATAAGTGCCGGATGCATACAAACAATTTACACACCAAATTTCGTGACCACAGACGTCTTTAATAGACACTATTATAAATAAATAAATGCAAAAAGCACAGCTTAAGTATCGGAACCCTTTGGTGACTTTAAATATTTTAAGCCATTTTTGCGATGAACTGAATTGGCTATCTCAATTGTGCAATTAAAGATCTTGGCGAGAAACGTCCGAGCTACTTCGGTGCCGAATTTCAAATTTTGCCAAAGGGATCCAATACTAAAGCTGTTCCATATCGAATCTGGGTTGAAAACGGAAAAAGGGTAAAATAAATTAGAAATATCAGACCTATATTTATAAATTTGATACCGAATGAAAGGGGCGATTTTGCTGAATCCAGGGGTTCAAACAGTTTTTTGATGCGACAATTAGATTTTTAAAAAATAACTAAAGTATGAAATTTAAGTGGCAACGGAAAAACGGATAAAGGGAAAAATAAATTAGAAATATCAGACCTATCATTACAAATTCAGTACCAAATGAAAGAGGTGATTTTTCTGAATCATGGGGTGTAAACAGTTTTTCGATACGACAATTAGATTTTTTTAAATTAACTAAAGTATGAAACTTAGATGGCAACACTTCATTTCAATCTTTTCATAATTTGTAATGCGAATCACGCGAATACAAAAGTCTTTAACTTAAAAAATTATTTTTATATTTTATTTTTCCATTCAAAGCATTTTAGTGAAAAAATATTTATGGCGCATGCGCAGGCGTTTTTTACCCACAATTTAAACACTAATCATAATTTTGAAAATTTCTATAGATATAATTTCAAGTTGGGTGAAGACCTAAGTTTCTGCCAAGCGCCGTTGAATTCCGTCCAGCCGTTCTCGAGTGATGCCCGGACAAACGTGTTTTAGTCTTTTACCCCCTAGGGGGGGAACGGGGGGGAATTTCTGAAAAGTTGATAGATATAATTTTAAGTTGGGTGAAGACCTAAATTCCTGCCAATTCCGTCCAGCCGTTCTCAAGTGATGCCCGGACAAAAAAAGCGACATTCGGACACGATGACACACACATACACACACATACACACACACACACACACAGGCAAAATTTTCTGAAGTCATTTTCGGCTTTCATGGGGTGTAAAACGTGAAGATATCGCAAAAATTTTTGATTCCGACAAATTTACAGACAAAACTCTGATTTTATTAATATAGATATATAGATAGATAGATTGATTGATTGATAAAATTTTATTTCAACTTTATTATACCTGTGTAAATAAATATATTTGTTTTTATATCGGAAAAAATAAACGCTGTAGTTATAATTTTTATTTTATTGAGCTTGTTTATTTAGAGATTCGTTCGTGTGGATGCCTCACAGTTAATCCTTAAAAGAAAAAAAAAAAAAAAATCATAGGGTGTAACATGGAAAGCGAGAAGGTACATATAAGACATTATTTGTTATACGAGTTCGATAAAAAGCGTACGGCAGCCGCAGCATGTCGCAGTATTTGTCAAGTTCATGCGGAGGATGCAATAGACGAAAGACCATGTTGTCGATGGTTTCGTAAATTTAGGGAAGGAGACAGAAGCTGCCAAGATCAGGCCAGGAGTGGACGGCCATCACACGTTGAAGACGACGATATTGACCAAGCCATAAGGGGCAACCCGAACCCAACCGTGCAAGAATTATCGGAGACCTTCAACGTACACTGGATAACGCTCGAGAGACGGCTGGTTAAGTTGAGTTTTACGAGAAAGTTGGATCGTTGGGTTCCACATATCCTGGCAGCTAATTAACGGGATGGTCGAATCGCCATATGTGTTTCCTTGATTTCCCGGTATAAAATTGACCCATTCTTGACACGAATTGTGACAGGAGATGAGAAGTGGGTGATTACCGTAACGTAAAGCGTCGTAGGATTGTTTGTCACCCTTCTGATCCGCTTGCATCGACTTCGGAAGCTGGACTTCATCCCAAGAAGGTGTTATTGAGTGTGTGGTGGGATGTGCAGGGAATAATTCACTGGAAGATCCTGCCACTCAACCAAACCATCAATTCTGCCTTCTACTGTCTACAGTTAGACAGGCTGTATTCAAATTTGGTAGCAAAGCGGCCAGGTCTCACCAATCCTTCATTACGATAACGCCAGCCTACATGCTGTTGTCATCACTCGCCAAAAGTTACTGGACTTTGCTGGGAGGTTTTACCCCACCTTCCCTATTCTCCTGACTTGGCACCAACTGACTATCACCTATTTCGTGCGTTAAACAATTCCTGCAGTCAGAAAATCTTTTATGATCTTGATGCTGTGAAAACTGTCATCCAAGACTTTCGTAGCTCGGAACCGCGGTAATTTTACCACCGTGGGATTCATCTCCTACCAGAAAGATAGCAAGAGGTCATAGATAGCAATATGGATTATGTACAATAATAGGTACTGTTCATTTTGCGTTTATTTGCTTTTCTTTATGGGTAATAAAAACGGGTAGAGCTTTTGCTCTCACCAAATATTTTTAAATAATGATTGTAAAAAATAAAAAAGTTTTAACATTAATAATTCAGGGGAATAAAATTTTGCATATGTAGGGGACCGGGTGAATCTCCTTTCTTTTAAACACAAGTATCTATCAAAAGAACCCGTCGATAATTTTAAAATGAATGGCTGAGCGTACCTGTGATTGATATATATATATATATATATATATATATATATATATATAATCAATTTCAATTTTATGTACCTTGACATATATATGTATATATATATATATAAGAAACTTTTGAATTACGAATATGTATATAATATAAAATTAAAATAAAAGTTTAAAGGTTAGAAAAACCAACAGGAGAATTACAAACCAATACGTAAAACTGCTGCAAAAGGTAATGCAAAACTCGAATATAAGAATAAATTAACAAATGAATGAAATGAAATAACCCCTCAAAACAGAGAGGTTTTCATCAAGGAGGCCCCACTGTGTAGGGGTAAAATAGAAGTTTCTGAAATGATAGTAGCAATTAGTTAATAACTATCCTTAGCCCCCAACTTCTCATCAAACAGAAAATTACTTTTACTGAATAAAAATCTGACATAGGGGTGAGTGGGAATGAATGGGACATTTTTCATGTTTTTACTGATAACGTTCACCATTTGTAATTCGGAATTTTGTAACATTGCTCATAAGTACACTTCAGTAATCAGTTACATATGAACATACTAACTTTAGTAAAAAGTTATCATTTTTAATTTTTTTTTTTTTTTTTTTTTTTTTTTTTACATGCATGTGCATTGTCCCATTCATCCCTACCTATGGGGATAAATTGGGGATGGATGGGACAGGACTGGAGTTAACAAAGAAAATAAAACAAAAAGAAAAGTAAATAAATTTTTAAAGTTAAATTGGTTTATGTGATTTTATTACACACTATGAATTTACTGAAATTAACATAAACTGATGTATTGACTCAAATTAACGTCAAATGGCAAAGAGTCCTTTGGTTCGAACAATTCCTATTGCTCTAGGCTTTGGTAATTTAATCTAATAATATCTAATCTAAAAATAAATAAATAAATAAGACACTAGAAAGAGATAAATCATTATAATAGAGCACAAATTTTCCAGATAAATTTTTGTTTCCGACTGATCGGGAAAAATCAGCATTCTGTTCTGTATTGCATTAACAATCACCAAGATTTATTTAATTAGCTTGATTGAAATTGGGATTTTAATCAAATGGTTATTAGTTTATTTATTTATTTATTTTTAATTGTTGATTTAAGTTGCATTGAATGTTCTAACTTATAATTTTTTAATCATAATTATTATAAACAAAAATCAGAACAATTAATTTCAGTCTATTTCTCTAAATCCATGCTACTTTTATAATTCCATGTTATAACTACTGAACTACAGGTTATAAAAACATTAAAAATCTATTTAAGATTTGTTTTAACGTAATTCTTGTGTACAGAATGAAATTCATCAGGGAGGCCCAACCGTGTAGAGGTAAAAGAGAAGTTTCTGAAAGGATAGTGGCAATTAGCTAATAACTATTCTTAGCTCCCAACTTCTCATCAAACAGAAAACCATTCTAACACGTTGAGCTCCACTTCAGGCCACGCGCGCTGCTTAGAAGCGTGTTATGTTTACAGTGTTTCAATAAAATCCACTAAAATGCTTTAAACATGTAATCCTATAATAAATAAAAATTAAGTAAAATTTAAATAAATTGTCAGTAATTACTTAAAAATAATAATAATACTGTAATTTTTTTAGTTTTATATCATATTTCACACTGTCAGCCACCGGTGGCTGACGTGGCCTAAACGGAAAGTTCAGTGTGAACCACCTACGGCTGACATGGCGCTGAACGTATTAACTGAATAGAAATATAATATAAAAATTCTAAAAAAGGTTGTTAATCGAAAGGTTTAAAGCCATTTTGAAAAAGGGGGAAACAAACTTAAAATTTGTTATAATAAAACGTAAAACACAGAAAGCTAGCGCTAAAAGCTGCTTAGCCAAACAGTGTCTTTTAAATAGGAAATGTTTTTTTTAAATAGATTAAAGTTACAATAAAACGTAAAACATAGAAAGCAAGCGCTAAAAGCTGCTTAGCCAAACAATGTTTTTTAATTAATAAACTTTTAAATTACGAATATGTATATGATATAAAATTAAAATAAAAGTTTAAGGATTAGAAAAACCAACAGGAGAATCACAAACCAATGCGCAAAACTGCTGCATAAGGAAATTCAAAACTTGAATATAGGAATAAATTATCAAATGAATGAATTTTTGGGGATTTATTTCATTTCATTCATTTGTTAATTTATCACTATACATATATATTTGGGCAAATGTTTGATTAATGAGGTTGGGTGGCGTTGTTCGTTGGATGGTTGCGTGGGATGTTGAATTAAACTCAAAAAAAAAGAAGGAAGGATTGCTGAATTTAATTTTATTCCAAAAATTAATTGGTTGAAAACTGGTTATTAAATAAGTTATCAAGGAAGGATACAACTCAACTTCTAAAATGTCATTTTCTCCTGTTAAGTTCTCTGGTTTGCTCGTGTTTTGAATTCAGTTTTTGTGGCTCGTGTTTTGATTTGATTTGATTTTTTTCTGGTTGGTGTTTCAATACATCAGGATGGATTGTGTCTAAATTGCCTCTCTTTCATTTCGGTTGATTTTTTCTTGCGGGTTTAGGTATATAGGTTTTGGTTTTATTATTTTTAGGTTCATGGTGTGTTTTTGTTTTCCTGGAGGGTTTTTTGTTTTTGTTTTTCTGGAAAATAATTTGTCATTGTTTCATTTGATTCATTTCGGGGTTCTTTTTTATTATGGGTCCGTAATAAATCAATAAATTTCATGGTTTCATTGTTCTTTATTTGCTATGGGGTTTTGCTTTTTTTTTCATCCATGTGTCTCCTAATCTGGTCTTGGCAGACTGGAGGAGTACTGCCGGCGTAAAACTAGTTTAACCGCACAGGCAAGTGACAAGTCTTGCCGTTTGCCTGCTTCCTTTCATGGGTTGTTTTCTTCCCCTGGATTTCGATTTAGTTTGAGTTTTTCGGTTGGGATTTGGTTGAGTTGGTTTGTTGTATCGTTTGTTTTGCGGGCTGTTAAAAACTAAATTTGGTTTCTTTAAATATGTGTATTTCATCCCCTGATGATATTTTTCACCTTTCTGAATTTCTCCTACATAGAGAAATTTTTCATTCTTATTGGTCTTTGTGGTTTTGGTGATCTTGTGTTTGTTGCTTCGCTTCTACTGCACCCTTGGCTTCTTCTAATGGGTCATTATTGTTCATTACAGGGTTCTCTTTTTTCATCTTGAAATATTGTCCTAGAGTCAACCTTCTTTTCATCAGAGTCTAATTACACGGTGCTATTTCAATTTTCAACAGGTGTTGTTGTACAGTGGTTTGGCGTCAGTGCTATTGTTGAACTTCATAACTGAATCAATTTGGGAAATCTTGTTGCTTTGTTTGGCGTGTGTATGTCTCTTTGGTGAATTTTTTGACTAACTATTCTTCGTTCTCATTCTTTGCTTCTACTATCAAAATGATTATAATATATATATATGTGGAAAGTAATTCCTTGCACAGTCAACAGATGGCGCTGTCTCGGATGTATCCAGAGAACGATCAGACAAGCGGAAGAGTGAGTTGGGATCCGGCTACAATGGAGAGCTGTTGAGACCGTCAGTGCGAAGGCTTATGGGGTCATTTTCTTCTAATTAGAGCTTGAAACGCTCTGAGTAGTTGGGTAGAGCTAAGGAGGGCTCATTACTTCAATCTCACTATTTGAGATAGCACACGTAGGTGCTTTTATGTATACACACTTTTATTATAGTACGAGTAGGTGCTTAAATGTTGCTTTGTGGTATTCTGATGAAGTGAGCTTAGTTCTGTGCATCAAGCCAAAGAACCAGTAGTTGGTTAGTAGTGATTCTGCTGTTACAATAATATTTATGTTTTATTTGTGTTTTGTGTACCTTCAAATAAATGTGATGTTATTTAATCTGCATCTCATCATTGACCCCACCTCTAGACGCCCAGCCAAGATCTTACAAGTGGGGACTCTGCCGCGATATTATGAACACCAACAAGTTATAAAGGTAACTTTTATATTTATCATTCTGTTAAGAAATAAACAATAACGAGTAATGTACTAATTATATAAAATGAAAAATGAATAATTTAGTACAATATTGAAGTATAGAAATTTATGAAGATAGATTTTAAGAACAGATTTATTTCACTACTTTTCGTTTCATTTTGTGCGTGTTTAAGATGAAATAAAAATATCACTTGAGAAGAATGAATAGAGGAAGTAATAATTATGATTAAAAATTATTATTCTGAATAATCTTTTATAATTTTGTTTATTGTTGTTTGTTTAAGATAACGATATTATTTTAAAAGGAAAGTGATAACAATAATTAAATAAAGAAAAATAATAATGGGGATATTATATGAAATATGTGTAATAATTGAGAAATATATAGGTTGTTCTAAATATTCTGTTGAATAATACAATTTGTTCTGAATGTGCTTATTTAAAAATCATGATAATTTTGATTTGAGAACAAAAACCATAGAATCACTTTTAAGAAAAATGTTCTCATATTGTTTTGATTATATTTAATTATAATATTAATTTGTTAAAAATATTGAAATATTTTTTGGTATAAGTAATTATTTGGAGTTATAATGGCACAAAACTTATTACAATGTATTAGAAATGCAGATTTAAAAATAATAGCTGAAGAATTATGCCTAACTGTTCCGGCAGAAGCTAAGGTATTTAAAATTAAAACTTTAATTGAGAGTTCTGATATTTACAAACATGATTTAGAATTTGTTAGAGGTGTTGTTAAAACGTTTGTAGAAGAGCAAAAGTTGAAATATTTAGAAAAACAAACCAAAATAGAGATAGAAAGAATTAAATTGTCCCAATTAGAAAAAGAAATTGAACTCCAGAATTTAAAATTACAAGCTGCAGCAATTAATTCTAGTAATAATGCTGAGCAACTATATTCGGAAACTACCCCACAGTCCTTAGAAAATTTAATTAGAAGTATTAGAACCCTCACCATTTCAGTACCTGAGAAACCGGAAACTTTGCACTTAGTTTTTCAATCCCTTGAAAAAGCATTCATTTCTAAAAATGTACCGTCTAAATTGAAATCGGAAATATTGATTAATTTATTGGGAGATAAATGTAATCAGGTTCTTACGTATGTAACCACCGACGAAATTAGCGATTATGAGAAAGTTAAGGAATTAATTTTAAGACAATTTCAACCAACGCCGCGTGAATGTTTAAGTAATTTTAAAAATGCGCTGCGGAATCCGTCAGAATCCCATGTCCAGTTTGCTTCCCGTCTAGGCGCTTCTTTTTATTACTAATTTGGATTGAGCGGAGTTAACGATTTTAAGCAACTGTCCGATCTTATAGTTTCTGACAAGGTATATGAGACGTTGGATTCTAGAACTAAGGAACATATCAGCATTAGAGAGGGTCAAAACTGGTTTAAACCCAATGAATTAGGTCGAGAGTGTGATTTATTCTACTCTTCTAGAGGGAAATCGTTAATTGAAACTAATAAAACGCGAAACGATAGTTCAGAGAATAAGTGACTTGTAAACAAAACTGCTTTTAGAAAGGCACAAGCACAGCATAATCATAAAGATCCCATAATACGAAATTCGGTGTCTAACCAAGCTCACGAAAAACATGAAAGAATGTGTTTCATTTGTGGGGCGAAAGGGAAAACATTTCATTTCGCTAGAGTCTGTCCTCAACGTGTTGCAGGAAATAAGGAAATCCGTGAAAATCTTCCAACTAAATCAGTAGTTCAATCTGAAACAAATGATAGTTGTCCGATTAACCTAACTAGTTATGAGCTTGAATATGTTGATATATTGGTGGATGATATTACACTTAAAGGGTTAAAAGATACGGGGTCTTCAACTTTGATAGTAAATAAAAATATCATTCCACACACTAAAATTATTATTTCTAAAACCACACTAGTTAGCTGCTTTAATGAAAAGAAAGATGCAAATCTAGCTGAATTTAAAAAATCTTTGTCTAATCGTGATTTAGTAAATATAATCGGCGCATTATGCAAAATTTGTCATGCGACGTAATTCTGCTTGGTAATATCTTTCATATTCTGAAACAACAAAATAAAAAGAAGACAGATGTTTCGAATTTGAACGACCAAGGGAGGAAAAATGTTTTGCATTTTCGGGGAATAGCGAAGAAAAGAATGAGGCAGTGAATATTTTTCTTCCTTATTTGATGGAAAGGAAAATAAAATAGATTGTGTTTTTTTAAATATGTGCAACTTTTCAGAAGAAACAGAATTGGATGTTAGTCATATATTAAATAAGTCATTGAAAGATAATTTAAGCGAGTTAATAAAAAATTATAAGCCAGTTAAAATAAAAAGTACTGATTTAAAAATGTCCACTATTTTATCTGATGATACACCAGTTACGTTCGCGCAGGTTGTCATTTGTAGAAAAATTAGAAGTAGATAAACAGATTGATCAGTGGTTGGAAGATGGTATAATTAGAGAAAGTACGTCAATTTACGCTTCGCCAATAGTGGTGTGTAGGAAAAAAGATGGAAGAATAAGTTTATGCTTGGATTATTGTATTTTAAATAGGAAAATTATTAAAGACAAATACAAGTTGCCAAATATTGAGGATCTATTAGATAGGTTAGGGGAGGGTAAAGTCTTTTCGACACTAGATTTAAAGAATGCGCTTTTACAAGTTGATGTAGAGAAAAAAAGTAGAAAATATACAGCTTTTGTGACCGATAATGCCCAGTATGAGTTTCAAAAAGTCCCCTATGGGTTATGTAATAGTCCCTTAGTATTTCAGAGATATGTAAATTATGTGTTTAAAGATTTATTAAAAGATGGTACTGTAATTATTTATTTAGACGATATAATTATTCCATCTAAAGATGAGAATGAAGGGTTAGATAAATTAAAACGTGTGTTAGAAACGGCATGGATATTTAGTCTAGAATTAAATTTAAAGAAATGTCAGTTTTTGAAATGAAATATCGATTTCTAAGGTCACATAATTGAGAATGGCACGATTAAACCCTTGGTAGAAAAAACTCTTGCAGTTCAAAATTTCCCCGAACTCTGTAATGCTAGGAAAATGCAGAGTTTCTTACGTTTAACGGGTTACTTTAGAAAATTTATTCGTTCAAATGCCAACATAGCCAGACCACTTAGTGACTTATTACGTGCTTCCACTGCATTTAAGTTCGAGAAAAAACAGAAATTGGCTTTTGAAAAGCTGAAAGATATTTTATCCAATAATCCTGTGTTACATCTTTTTAAGCAAGGTTATAAATTAGAAAATCATACAGATGCATCTAAATTAGGATTCGGTGCTATCTTATTACAACAAGACGACGATAGACAATATTATCCAATTCATTATATGAGTAAAAAGACCTCGGAACAAGAAGAAAAATACTGCAGTTATGAGTTAGAAATGTTGCCGATAGTTGAGGCTCTTAAAAAGTGTAGAAGCTATTTATTAGGTAGTAAATTTAAAATTTATACTGACTGTCAAGCGTTCACCAAAACTTTAAGTAAACGTGAATTGACACCTAAGGTAGCCAGGTGGTCTTTCCTGCTCCTTGAATTCGATTATGAAGTAGTACAACGTCCTGGTAAACAAATGCAGCACGTAGACGCTTTCAGCCGACACACTGTAATGGCTGTAACTACTGATACTCTCACTCATCGTATTGCTGCTGCTCAAGAAAATGACGAATACTTTAAAACAATGAAATCTCTTTTACAGCAGAATCAAAATGGCGAATGTGTGTTAAAAAATAATATTTTATATAAAGTGTTAAATGACGGGATGTACTAATTGTCCCAGAAACCATGCAAATTGAGGTCCTAAAGAAATGTCATGCCCTAAGGCATTTTTCGGTTAATAAAACTGAAGAGATAGCTAAAAGAGATTACTATTTTGCTAATATGAAAAAATGTTAGGAAATGTCTTAAAAAGTTGTTTAGAGTGTATTCTCGTAAATAAGAAGCAAGGAAAAGGAGAAGGATTTTTGAATCCTATCCCGAAAGAAGATATACCATTATCTATTTATCACATCGATTTTGTAAGTCCATTATCGACAACTAATAAAAATTATAATTATATTTTCACCGTAATAGATGGATTTTGCAAATTTTCATTGCTATATCCAGTTAAATCGACGTCTACAGTAGATGCCATGCAAAAACTGAAACAACAAGCAGCTATTTTTGGCAACCCAGCAAGAATAATATCTGATCACGGAGCTGCGTTCACATCGAAGGACTTTAAAGATTACTGTGAATCAGAGGGAATCGAACATGTCACCATCACAACTGGAATCCCAAGAGGGAACGGTCAAATAGAGATACTCCATCGAACAATCTTACCTGTATTGGCCAAGTTATCCATAGATGATCCGAACAAGTGGTACAAGTTTGTTGAGGCTGTCCAGAGAACAGTTAATTCCACCGTATCAAGAAGTACCTTTTGAATTACTCACAGGTGTAACCGTGAGAAGGAAGGAAGGAATGTAAGAGAGTACTAGAACTCCTCGAAGAGGAAAGAATAAATTCCATACTCGACAACCTTAACACCATTCGTGAAGAAGCACGAAAAAACATCATTAAGATTCAAGAAGAAAATCGTAGATGTTACAACAAGAAGAGAAAGAAAGTCCATGTGTATAAAATTAATGATCTAGTTGCTATACAGCGTATTCAGTTTGGAACTGGCATGAAGTTGAGACCTAAGTTCCTAGATCCCTATAAAGTTGTACGAATAAAGGCCAAGGACAGATATGAAGTCGAGAAGATAGGTGATTACGAAGGCCCTATTCATACTAGTACCTTTGCAGATAATATGAAGTTGTGGGCCACGAACTAGTCAAAAATCCTAAAACTATAGACTTTGAAAAAAAAAAAACTGATCTCTATGCATGATGTACATAATTATTTTAATGTCTGTTTCTCTTTTTTGTTTTTTTCTTTTGAATAATATTTTGCAGATATCCTTTAGTATCCTAGGCTGATCTGACGGTGAGCACACCGTACGTCAGGATGACAGAGCTTTGTCGAAAGTAATTCCTTGCACAGTCAACAGATGGCGTTGTCTCGGATGTATCCAGAGAACGATCTGACAAGCGGAAGAGTGAGTTGGGATCCGGCTACAATGGAGAGCTGTTGAGACCGTCAGCGCGAAGGCTGATATGGTCATTTTCTTCTAATTAGAGCTTGAAACGCTCTGAGTAGTTGGGTAGAGCCATGGAGGAATCATTACTTCAATCTCACTATTTGAGATAGCACGCGTAGTTGCTTTTGTGATATTCTGATGAAGTGAGCTTAGTTCTGTGTATCAAGTCAAAGAACCAGTAGTTGGTTAATAGTGATTCTGCTGTTACAATAATACAGGGTGGCCCGAAAAACATGATAGAAAGTATTTTAAGTTTCTGATTTCAAATGTATTGATGCAAATATAATTTTTCCATATTATAATGGCACATATAGTGACATTTCAGTTGAATGCTTAATTACCGGAAATAAAGAATAAGCAATATAGTATCACAAACCTTTTAATATCTATTATATATCGTAAGAAAATTTTATGATAATAACCGATGTAATGTCCCCGTTCGACGGGCATTCGTTCAGAGTTCAAAAAAAAAAAAAAAAAAAAAAAAAAGGCGCTTAGTGAAGAGATAATCGCGCAGTAAGTTATGGCACTCTAAAGTCGCAGTGATTTTCAAGCCATCAGATGACTGATGTAATGGTCCTAATCTCCCACTGATTTTCATTGTTTACAGGTTGATGGACCGATATGAATCTACAGGGAGTGTTTAGGATCCAAAAAGAAAGGTGTTGGGACGAAAATCAGCAGTTGTTACTGACGACATCAGGGAGCCTGCGCGCGCATACTTTTAGGATCAACCAACCACTTCCACTCGACAGGCGGTCCAACAATTAAGCATATCCAAAACATCATTACAAAGGCTAATGAAAGCAGTAGGATTGTGTCCATAGAAGATCCAAATGTGACAGCCGCTAAAGGGGGGGGGGGAGCGGGATACTGTGCAGCGGAGAGATTTCGCAAACCACATAATCGAGGAACTTAAAAATGGTTCCATCAGTGAATACAAGATCTGATTCAGTGATGAGACCCATTTTCAGTTGAATGGTTTCGTGAACAAACAAAACTGGCGCCACTGAGGTACGGAAAATCCTCATCTCAGCGTTATCTCTTCACTGCATCCACAAAGGGTCATTGTGTGGTGTGCCATATCATCGAAGCAGATAATTGGTCCGATATTTATTGATGGTGTAGTCACAGGAGTGAAGTATCGAGAGTTGCTAGAGTGTCACTTTGGCCCTGATGCGGGCCATCTCAATAGGATACGCCGGTACTGGTTCAAGCCAGATGGGACTCGTCCCCAAAAAACTTCTGACGTCTTCACGTGGCTTGAAAGGACGTTTGGTGAGCGTTTGATTGCATTGGATGCAGAGAAATTCACGGGACACGGGATAGAGTGGACCCTATACAGTCCGGACCCAAATCCATGCGACTTATTCTTATGGGGTTACATCAAGGTTAGAATCTATAGGAATAGCCCTGATTCACTGGAGGACCTAAAATTGGCTATCAGAAGTGAGATTGATGCACTTGATTACGACACACTCCAGCGCATTATGACAGAGTTTCGGAACCAGTTTTATAACACTATAGTCGGGGACGGTAGACATTTTAAGCATCTTGTATATTAAATGTCATTCATATCTTTATTCAATAAAATATGTTTCATGTTCGTGCATGGTTTTTTTTTTTTTTTCACAACGATCGTTTACTTTCTATCATGTTTTTCTGACCACCCTGTATTCATGTGTTATTTGTGTTTTGTGTATCTTCAAATAAATATGACGTTATTTAATCTGCATCTCATCACTTACCACACCTCTAGACGCCCAGCCAAGATCTTACATATATATATTGTGATTTTCAGCCTTTTCATTTTATTAAGTAAAACACGGTGGTCACTGTTTTAGTCTAAATTACGTGAATTTTTAAAAGGAAATGGTGAAAAAGTTTTGTGATGGCGACAACATACTAGTTTAATGCATTTTGATAATTATCAGATGTGCCCATGATTCACAGAAGTATCAGTTATAAATTCCGTTGCTTATGCGTAAATTAGTCAGACTTTGAGGCAGTAAATTAAAAAGAAATAATTATAAGATAAAAAACTTTTTATAAACCATGTTTTTAAATTTTCTGTTGAATCATAGCTATAGAACTAACTACATTAGCATTTTATCAATGCGTATTGTTATGAAATTGTAAATAATTTTATTTATTTTTGTATACATCCTTTCAAAGAGGCTTAGTAAGTTGATAAAATATCGATTTTCTCATGTTAAAATGACAATTTTCTGCATTTCCAGCTCATTTTCGCGTTAAAATAGCTTAATTTTCCCTTTAAAACGCATTAAAGAGCTCCAATAGGCAGGTAATGGATTTGGCGCCAAATTTGGCGACTTTTTGTCCATGGCGAATTTTTTTGGCGAGAAAATTCTTATTATCGATATTCCAAAGATGGACGTTCTAATGTAATTGGTTAAAGTGTTACGGGAAATTTGAATTTAAAAAAAAAAGTTGGTTTTAAAAATAAATATTATTTTTTTTAGAACAACATATCTTTGCATCATGAACTACATTAGCACTTTATCAATGTGTAGAAACTCTTTAAAGTGATAATGACGTCAATTTTTGCCAGATGCATAATTTAACTTTTTACAATCTTTTAACGCCCACGTTTAATTAAATGTATTTATTTTTATTTCGAAAGAAAATGAACTCGTATTTTTTTTTTTTTTTTTATAACAATTAAATTATAGCTAATATTTTAACGACTATTTTTATTGCTATTAGAGCTTATTATTTTCGTATTTTAATTAATTAGAAGAAATCTATTCGAAAATTCGAAAATCTGACTTCGATGTATTGTGTTGTCACCGGGTTCTGAGCTACTGTGAAAGTTTCAAATGTCTAGCTAGTAGGGAAGTTAGTTAAAAATATATTGCAAGATTTGTACCGGACAAACAAACACACAAACAAACATGAATAGAAGTTAATAAAAACATGGTAAAATTTGGAATGACTTCACTCGACTTCCCAAACATTAAGTAATTAACAATTTTTTAATTAATTAAAATAAAGTAAGTCATTAAATAAACAAAATAAAAATTTATAATAGAGTGTTTGAGTATTTTTATCTGCACTGTAAAAAAAAAAAAAAATGTAAAATCACGGTATTTGACCGTATAATTTTAGGGGAAATGACCGTTTTGGTACCTAAACGGTCATAATCCGTAAATTAATGTTTTGAAAGTACAATTTAGGAACTGACCATATAATTTTACGGGAAATGACCATTTTGCTAGCTAAACGGTCGTAGTCCGTAAATTGATGTTATGAAAGTATAATTGTGGAACACTGGATTTTTTTTTTTTTTTTTTTTTTTTACGGGCAAAAGCCGTTAGGGGTTACATACAAATGAAACACTTCCAGTTGCAAAGCCGTTTGCAAGCGTTCCAAATGTATGACGGCCCACCAGCGGCCGAGCGGTTCTGCGCTCAAAGCTGGTAGACGTGAGGTGCCGGGTTCGATCCCCGGTCGCGCTCGTCGACCTAGCCGTTCGGAGTTTTCCGTGGTTTCCTCCGAAACTTGCGTAAATACGGGCTAGGACCCCTTAGAAAGACCTCCACGGGAGGCCCTCCCCCTCAGGCCTAGGACCCCAGCGTTGTCAATCGGCCTTAATCCCTAACACCAACACCAAATGTATGACTGCAATCGGCAGCAAAAGTATCCGAGCACTAGCAGAAATTCCTATATGAAAAAAGCACACTTAACACTGTTTTGTTAAATAAATCCTTGTCGAATCGTGTTCTTAGACTGACTAAGAACAGGATTCGACAAGGATTTATTTAACAAATCTGCAGTAAGTGTGCTTAGGAATTTTCGCTAGTGCTTTGTTACTTTTGCTGCCGACTGTATTTGCAAAAAACTTGCAAAATTTACGTCATCGAAATTGCAAGCGTTCCGTTTGCATGTAACCCTTAATCTACCAAAATAACTCAAATATGCCATAAAACTGTATTTTTATGGTCAAATCTTTTCAAATGTAAAGTGTTAGATTTTCTATGACGTCATAAAAAAACACTCCATATTTGTAATGAAAAATATTATTGTATTTTTATCGATTGAGAGATTTTATTTACACATTCGTACTAATAGCGATTGATATAGAAGAGCTATTGTTTTCCTATTTTAATTCAAAGAATTTTTTTTGCCAATTTATACATATTTTCTACAGCGTATTGTCATAGAAAAGGGGGCCGCGGTAGCCCAGTCGGTAGAGCGCCGGCCTCGTAATTGGAAGATTGCGGGTTCGGTACTCGAGCCGGCCAAAGACAGTCGTGTACACTAATGGTGGCTGGTGCAAGTAAAATCTCTCGTGGCCGCAATGTCCTCCATGTTCGCATCAAAAATTATACCTCTGGGGGTCACCGAAGCGGGAGAGCCATCCCTTCCGTGGAGGATCAAAATTGTGATGGCATGTCTCCGGACCACCTCTAGGGGTGTGTCCCAGACCGTCGCCAATTGTCCATCTGCGCAGCAATAGTGCGACGTTAAACCCAACCAACCGACCAACTATAGAAATGGAATAGCAGAGAAAAGTTCTTATTTTCATAACAAACATGCCCGATTGCTCCCGACTGTTTGATTTCCATCACTTTAATACAGATATTGAAAATCAAGTTTAACAGTATGCTTTTTGAATTGCCAGTTGAATTACCAATGTAAGTTAGTTAAAGTCTTAAATTATTTAAATATGTTTTTTTTATATATATCGTATTTATGTTTTTAAGTTTTCTAACGCATGCGAAAAGCATGTACTAAGAAGCCTGCACATATTTATCGGATTACAGATCATAAATTTAGGTGTTTTCTTACTAAATAATTCATATGTTTTCTAAATATAGTTTAATTTGTGCTAAATTTCGCTTCTACTTTCAGGGCCCGAGTCCCAAATTTTTGTGCCCGTGGCACTTTCTACTTTTCAGTCCCTCTTTGAAAATCCAATCCTCCCCCCTCCTCCAGAAAGAAAAAAAATTGTTATTATACTATGATCTATAGCAGGCGATAAAACAAGACTGATTGGGAAAATTATTTTGGCAGAAAAATCAATATGTTTCTGACTTTAATAAAATTACTTCACTCAGTGAAACAGTATTTTATTTTAAAATTTTCTTCATATATATAAATAAAACACAGTTAGAAAACACGAAAAAGAAAAAAAAAAACCTGGGGTATTTAGATAAGATATTTTTAACTATAAGTAAAATTTTGTGATCCCCCCCTCTCCCAGAAATTGAGCCAGGTCCAGTCTACTTCGAGTAATAAATTAAAATAAATATAAAAAAAAAAATTAAACCCAACAAAACTTATAAAGTTCATCGTAATGTTTATAAATACTGCGTTATACACGTGTAAGTATATGCTCTCTAGTACCCGTTGCTGTAGCCGAAAATGTAGTTTTAAAAGTTAAAATACTCAACGATGTGTTTATGTAACTTATAGTATGTGTTTCGTCTGCGTGTTTTAGTTTGTTATCTGATAAGGAAAAAAAATCCTTTTCAGATTTTTTTAACTTTCCTCGCTTAATTATGCCCACCAGCGGCCGAGCGGTTCTGCGCTGAAAGATGCTAGATGGGAGGTGCCGGGTTCGATCCCAGTTCCTACTCATCGACCTAGCCGTTCGAAGTTTTCCATGGTTTCCTCCGAAACTCGCGTAAATACGAGCTAGGACCCCCTTAGAAAGACCCCCATTGACGGCATTCCCCCTGTATGCCTAGGACACATACGGAGTCAATCGGCCTTAAATCCTACAACCAACCAACTAACCTCGCTTAATTATAAATACTTAATAACTTTTCATTCATTTTAATTACATATTTTAAAAAGTGTTTTTCTGCTAAAAAAAAAAAAAAAAAAAAAAAATGATATTAATATTTAGAAGGATACATACGCTGTGGTAGTTAGACTTTAATGCTTTTTAATTAGAAATTAAGCCTTGGTGCTGGCAGTATTTGAAGAAGTATTGTTTCTATATATAATGATCAATAAATAGCGTCGTTTAACTGTGATTTTCTTTTTTAATTAGAGTTACATTTTGTTAAGATTCCTGTACATTTAATAATATTAACCCGATCAGATTATAGTGGGTCATTGGATACCCGAGCTATTTTTCTTATGTTTCATCCGTCAGAATCCACGTATAAAACAAATACCTATCTACCGTGTCCATAACTTATTTCTTAAAAATACCATACTTAAACTTTATTATGCAATTTGAATTTTTCAAATATCTCAATTTATTCAAAAGTTATAAATTTTTAGTATATGCCTGAATTTTATAGAAATGAGTGTATTTCTGATGAAATATGAAATATTTATTAAAATTTATTTTGCAATATTCATTGTCTGCCCTTAAATTAGAAGTATTCAAGAATTTTATCACATTTTCTTTCATTACAATTTACGTGTTCTAACATTGCCCGGATCTTCAGCAACCTATGATAAACTGACCAGGTGCCGAAAAATACGATAACCTGATCGGGTTAATTTCTATTCTCAACTTGTTCTTCTCTGTCCCTTCTGTAAATGCCTTAATTACAGTAACTCCTCCTCGTTTCAATTTTTCATAAGCTTTCTACTGAAGGAAACAAACTGAAAAGCAAAAAGTTCATATTAGTGGTTTAGGATTGTGCAAAATTTAATCTCCATGAATTTTTAATAAATTTGTTTGAATCTAAATGAAGTTTCAAAGTGTGGTGTTTAATAAATTAATAGTTATGTTTTTTACTGAAATTGTGTTTGAATTTTTATTTAGTAGGTATTTGAAATATTTATTAGAATATAAGTAGTAGAGTAGCATCGTCTATTAATAAATAGTATGTCTTATATAATGTTTATATATATTTTTAATAGGGCATGCTTGTGTATTAAACAAGAAAACAGATCGAAATCACCCAAAAGAACCAGAAAATCGAATATAAATGCAAAAGTACAATAACTTAATGTCAAATGAAGCTAATATAAATCAATGTGGAGTTTATAATTTAATCTCTAATTATGTATGTGTAGTAAATAATTGAAAATAGTATGCTTGATAAATAAATATGTTATAAATATTTTCTTTTCTTATATTGAATGAGTTCTTGATAAAATATTTAAAAGTTTTGTTTTTCTTAATGTATATATATATTGTTTAGAAACATTTTTAATTTTAAGATTATTTCCCTATGTTTTTGTATTCCCCAAAACAAAAGTTTTTCTAGGAATAATTTCACTCACAAACGTTTTAGGTGTGTAGAAAGAAAATTTTGAAATTTTCATGTTGAATTAAAAATGGGGAAGGGGGAATCATTTTGCAAAGAGTCTTATATCCCATTAGAAATATTAAAATTTTATTTTTTAAATATATTATGTTCCTGTTTTATTCTGAATATTTTCATGTTCAGTTTTACAGTCTTTCACATTTTCTTATACTTAAATAATATAATGGCATTGATTTCATATCTGAATTTCCAGATTTCGCAAGCTCTTTTATAAATTCTAATTCAAGATTCAGTCAAAAAAAATTTTGAAAATAAAAATATTACATATTCTTTAACAAATAAGAAATTTCAAAACTCCATTTATGAATTTTCTGTATTTGATATAAATTCTCTCTGAAGTAAAAAAAGTTACACAAATAAAAGAATAACTTTATAAAGTACTATAGTAAAAGTTAGAAAAAATACCTTGAATACAGTAGTATAGCATGTTAACTATAGAAATTGGTAACTATCTTTGTAGACTACAAACTACTAAACAACCCTAACAACACACTTGTCCACAATACATCCTGAAGATTCCCATTGGATGTCCATAGATGTCCTTTTCATCCATAAGACATTATGAGGATGTCATTTGGAGAAGATGTGCTGTTAGGAAAATGTTTCATACATCTGAAATATGAAGATTTTTTTTTTTTTATCAATGCTATATTAAGCATAAATAAGTTTTATTTTCGTGATGAAATTCAGTCTTAATTTGATGAAAAAATGTCATACATCTAAACGTAACTCTAGGTTCTGAATACAAATGTTATGAACTATAGCTGCCACATAATTGCAACCTTTTATATAGTTCTTTCTTGCCACTAAAATTTTGATTTATTTAATAAATGAGAAATTTCTGTTAATGCCTAAATTAAATTTTAGAGGTAAATGAAAGTTTAAAAATGCCAGAAAAAAATATTTCTAAATATCAATTCTCTAAAAATTTCATTAGTGATCATATAATTGGTGATTACTCATATCGCTACATTTGAGAGACTACGTTCATGAAGAGACAAGCTAATGTTAATCCATGGCAGCAGGTTCTTGGAACATTTTTTAATTGCATAATTTTTTCAATTTCATGTGCAGTTTTTTTTTTTTACCTCAGAATAGAAAAACTGCAACCAAAATTGAAAAACAGTGCAATCAAATAATTTATCAAGCATACGAACTCGTGGGATTAACAGCTTGTGAGTTTCTTTTATGATATGAGCATAGCGACTTAGGTCCCCCCTCATCAGTTAGCTCTATGATTTCTTTCATAAATTCTAATTCTATGGTTATGGAATGCTATCGCAATCTCAAAAACTATCTCCTCAGTAAATGTATATTGATCTTAAAGGTTTTTTTTCTTTTTTTTTTTTAAATTTCTAAAACATACACTTAATTTTGTATTTGATGTATTAAAATTACCGATGTAACGATCTGAGAGTAAAAGATTTTAACAATTCAAATAAAAATGTACATTTCGGAAATATTTTGCAATGATGAGACTATAAGAGACAGGTTTTAAGAAGAGTATGCAAATTAACAGCTAAAAATATTCATTTTTTGAATAGTATAGACATAGTTTGAAAATACAAAAGCATTTACGTTCAGGTTTACCATTATAGTAAAGGAAATCGGAAAGCTGATAACAGGCTTTAATAATATTGACCTCTCTTGGAAATCTATCTATAATATTATTCATACAAATTCTTTTTTTTTTTTTTTTTTTTTTTTTTTTTGCAGGAGGAGGAGGGGGGGGGGGGGTAGAAAATTTTGCATTTAATCATATACTTGTAAAACAGATAATTGTATATTTTTTTCTACGTAATCCCTTTTTTTTTTTTTTTTTTTTTTAAGAGACGTGCTACTTTTTACAGCAGTACTGCTGTAGATGTCATATAAAATCTTATATTTCCATTTAGTTTTTATAAATGGAACTACATTAGGCTTGTTCAATGAAATATATATTCAGGCAAAAGTTCTTATTGTTTTTTATCCTTCCCCCCCCCCCCCCAAGATTCGAAATATTCAAATTGTGTTTTCTCAGTTTGCATTTTTTTTTTTTTTTTTTTTTCATGAATTCATGATCTTCAAATGCTAAAACTTCTATAGATACTTAAAAAAAAAAAAAAAAAAAAAAGATTTATTTTTTTATAATATATATTTAATAGAACCTATTTAAAAGAATTAAGGATGGGTTTTGCAATGTCTTTAAAATTAAAAATACTAAAAATTAAAATATAACAAAAATCTGTTTTTTTTTTTTTTTTTTTCTTTCCCTGAAATTTTTACATAGACATTCACTTTCTATTTTTTATCACGAAAACTAATCAACAAATTTCAAAACCCATTCTTAACTCTTTTAAGTACGTTCTGTTAAACTTTTAAAGAATTAAGTCTCTTCTTAAATATATGAAGCAGTTTTAGCATTTTGAAAATTAAATTTGTGAGAAAACGAAAACTGAGAAAACGCAATTTAAAAAATTCATAGCTGTAAAAAATATATCAAAAACCATAAGAATTGTTACCTATTTGATTGAATAAACAGACGTAATATAGTTACCTTAATAAATAATAAGCTTTTATATCAAACATAGTTTAGTACTGCCGTAAAAGATACAAAATTCCCTTAATTTGACGAGCATTTGTACTTCTTTTTTTTACATACTGAACAGCCTTCTAATTTTACGGGCAATACTATTTTAACACACAAGGTTCTATTTTAGCTTTACGGGCAACACTAATATTTTAACACACCAAGATGCCTTCTAATTTTACGGGAAGTGCAACTATTTTAATATACCGAGGTCCCTTTTAATTTTACGGGCAATATTACTTTTTTTACAGGTTGGCTGTATGTTCCATCGCAACGTAAAATTACTGGCGATACGTCATTCATCGTCTAAATGTTTTTTTACGGGCTTTGTCTGGAATCTCTGCTGCCGGGCTTCGCCCGTAATTTTACTGCAGCATTTTTTACAGTGTATGTAAAATGTTTTTTAATTAAACGCGGTTGCACTTCAAATAATTTAAAAACATATACATCATAAGATAAAAAGTTTTTCGTTGTTCCCCTGTAAAAATCTATAAGTGCTAGATTCACCAAAATCTATAAAATTACGATAGAATTTATAAAATTGCGAGGGTAACGTAAAATATGAATATAAATTTTCAGCTCAATCCAAAATGCTTTGGACGGTATCGCACTTTAAATAATTTAACCCCGCAGGCGATAATGATAAAGAATTTTTCTTTATGTTTCTGTAAAACAAAAATTATAAGTGCTATATTCACCAAAATCTTCACAGATCATGCGACGGCGACCTATAACATGTATTTAAACATTTCAATTAATTAAAATGATGCATTGAAACACTATTGTAATTTAAATAATTTGAGCACCTAGGCCATAATGATAAAAAAATTTTCTCTGTGTCCCTGTAAAAGAAAAGAAAAAAAAGAAAAACTTTGAGTAATAAATTTACCAAAACCTATGCTGTTCGTGCGACGGTGACCTATACCATGTATATAAACTTTTAATTCATTGAAATAAGACATTTAGACGTTATTACACTTTAAATAATTTGAGCCGATAGACCATTATGATAAAAAAAAATTCTTTATATCTCTGTCAAAATCTTAACTGCTAGATTCACTAAAATTAATAGGATTCGTGATACGGTGACCTGTAACATACGTACCAACTTTCACTTCATTTGAACAAAGCGTTTAAACGCAATCGTGTTCCCTCACACACGTCTACACATACGCACACACATACATACTTCAACTTAAAAATAGCAAAAATGAACTCAAAAATGTTTTCAAAATGAGTTCACAAAATGTTTTCACAAATGTTTTCAAAATGTTTTCACGAATGTTTTCAAAATGTTTTCACAAAGTCGAATTTTTGTCATGATTGCAATACCTTCATGTATTTTCGGATAGTTAAGAGAGAGAGAGAGAAAGATTTTATTTTTGAATTATCAAAAGAAATTTCTTTACCATGATTTGCTTAATATCGATGTAGAAGGGAAAATTAATTCTTCACATATATATCAGCAGTTAAAAAGAAAAAAAGCATACACTGAACGAACAATAAACTTACGTGAATCATCTGGTATTTTCCACTGCTCAGGCAGTTTATTTTTTTCAGCAACAGAAAATAAATTGTAACACATCATTAAGTCATTTGTAGAATAATACTTTATTCGTATGTATGGACCACCAGGCTCTATATGAAACCGTTGCAAATGCCTATAGAATAAAATAAAATAATTCAATTATAGTCTTTCTTAAGTACGATAATTTAAAAATATTTAAGAGTCCGAATGAAAAAAAAATCCTTCAATTGGAATAAACAAGTGGAATTTTGCATGTACGGACAGAAATAAGAAATCGATAAAAACTATTTCTTTTTGAAATAACCAGCTGTGATGAAAGTATTAAAATTCTGTTGTAACTCCACTAGAGTCTTGGAACATTAGGTAATTAACGGTTGTATAAATAAATTAAAGTAAGAGAAGGTGTTAAATAAACTAAAGAAAAAATAATAGGCTATTCAAGTATTTTTCTCCATACAGTATACTGTTTAATTTTACGATGCTGTATTTTAAATAATTTGAGCCCATAGATAATAAAGAATTTTTTGTTGTGTGCCTATAAAAATACATAAGTGCTAAATTTACCAAAATCTATGCAGATGCGACTGTGACCTATAACACGTGCGTAAATTTTTTGCTCCATCGAATACGGAGTTTAGACGCTAGAGCGCTTTAAAAAGTTCGGGTCCATAGGTCATAATGATAAAGAATTTTTCTTTATGTTCATGTATAAAAACTATAAGTGCCAAATTCACCAAAACCAATAGGATTCGTGCTGTGGTGACCTATAACTTACTTACAAACTTTCAGCTCATTCGAACAAAGCATTTAGCCGCTATCCTGTTCACTCAAAAAATATACACACATATACATATATCATCGTAAAAATAGCAAAAATGAAGTCAGTAGACTTCAAAAGTTGAAGAAACACCAAAATTTCAAAGTAGATTTTTAGACTGCCCTCTCCCACTTATTGACTAGTTCCTGATCACCTTGTCATCGAACCACATTATGTAAAGGTAAGGAAAAAAGTAACAGTAAGCTGCTTGAGAAAAAAAGCAGCTCAGTTTGCAGAAACAAGAACAGATTAGGACGAAATTGCACAAGAGGAGCAGTTGTTAATCGTGTCCAGGACGATATAGGGAAAGGTGCTCCATGTGACCACTCTCATTCACCTGCAAAATTTCAAGTGGATGGACAGTGTGTTCAACAGCAGATCGTAACTGATTAGTTGTGATGCTTCGCACATGAAGCGTCTTTAAATCATTCAACGTCGTAACACTTCACGATACACCACACTTTTTTAAGGTGATCAGAAACTACACTGTAAACGTAAACGTCTTAAATTCAGTTAAAAAGGTGTCTTAAACGTATGGTCATTTTTTAAGCGAAAAAAAACTGTCTTACTTTTTAAGACACTTTTCTGCAACTGAAATTAAGACATTAAAATGTCTTAAAACACCGCCATGTTTTTTAGGCTTAGAAATACCGCCATGTTAGGCTTAAAAACACCGCTATTTTTAAGGCTTTTTAATAAATCTATAATAATAAATGGAAAGGTTTGTCTGTCTGTCTGTCTGTCTGTCTGTCTGTCTGTTCTTTTATACGTTCAGCCCCTATTGAACGCAGAAGTACAAGAATTGACATACGGATGCTCTGGAGCCTTTCCGATATTTTCCTCGAAACAGAATTTAAAAATCTTAATTAGTTTCGGAGATATTAATTAAAATGTTGACCCATGTCGATCGAACAATGACCAAAAATCCTTATTGCTTAAAAAGACGCATTCTATCAGCATTCAGCAGACGATTTTAACGGCTGTCTGGAACGGAAAAAAAACATGTGCAAGTCATTAATGTCACATGATCTTTAACTGGGGTTAAAAATTGCAAATTTCAAAGTGCTTCAAATTTTCTTTTTTCCACACAACACTTAATATACAACATATTAAGCACAAAACCAACCTGCAGTTAAAATTTCATCAATTTTCATTAATAAACAGAGCAGTTACATTTTAATTGCAAAATAAATTTTATTCTAACACGTAATCTATCTTTCAATAGACGATAGGAGTTTCCATAGCAACAAAATACATTTGAAGGAACTAAAAACTACTTTTTCTTTTTCTTTTTACTTCCATTTCCCGACTACCGTGGTATATATAGGTTTTGGGGGGGAAAAAAATATTTATTTTTCTTTTTACTTCCATTAATAAAACTACCGTAGATAATGGAATTAGAGATTTCACGTGATTTAGATGTTTTAGAATGTCCTAATTAGGTTTTCTTTTGTATCTCAGCTACTAATTAAAATAATTTCATAAGTAACACATTATTTGAAAGCTTTGTTGATTTGGAATTGAACAGTAGATTACAGAAATTTCTACCGCCAGATATTTTAAAATTTCGATATTTCAAATTCTAATTAAATTATTTTTAATACATCATTCGAAAGATATTTTAAAGTTCTTTTAAATTATCGAAAGTTTTCAGCAGATTTCCACGTTTTGAGGTCTCCTGAATTAGTTTTCTTTTGTATCCCAGCTACAAATTAAAATAATTTCATAAGTAATACATCATTCGAAAGCTTTTTTGATTTGGAATCGAACAGTGGCATACAGAAATTTGTACCGCCAGATGGCGCTGTAATATTTTAAAATTTCAATATTTCAATGTCTAATTATGATTAAATTATTTTTAATACATGATTCGAAAGATATTTTAAAGTTCTTTTAAATTATCGAAAGTTTTCACCAGATTTACACGTTTTGAGGTATCCTGAATCAGTTTTCTTTTATATCTCAGTTATTAATTAAAAAAATTTCATAAGTAATACATCATTTGAAAGCTATGTTGACTTGATACACATTTTAAAGTACTTTTACATTAACGAAAATGGAATTCGAGATTTCACCCGATTTATACGTTTTGAGGTCTCCTGATTAGGTTTTCTTTTGTATCTCAGCTACTAATTAATATAATTTCATAAGTAATACATCATTCGAAAGCTTTTTTTATTTGGAATCGAACAGTGGATTACAGAAATTTCTACCGCCAGATGGCGCTGTAATATTTTCAAATTTCAATATTTCAATTTCTAATTATGATTAAATTATTTTTAATGCATCATTCGAAAGCTATTTTAAATATCTTTTATATTATCGACAGTTTTCATGAGATTTACACGTTTTGAGGTGTCCTGAATTAGTTTTCTTTTGTATCTCAGCTACTAATTAAAATAATTTCGTAAGTAATACATCATTAGAAATCTTTTTTGATTTGGAATCGAACAGTGGAATACAGAAATTTGTACCGCCAGATGGCGCTGTAATATTTTGAAATTTTAATATTTCAATTTCTAATTATGATTAAATTATTTTTAATACATCATTCGAAAGATATTTTAAAGTTCTTTTAAATTATCGTAAGTTTTCACCAGATTTACACGTTTTGAGGTGACCTGAATCAGTTTTTTTTATCTCAGTTATTAATTAAAAAAAGTTCATAAGTAATACATCATTTGAAAGCTTATTTTAGTTGATACACATTTTAAAGTACTTTTACATTATCGAAAATGGAATTCGAGATTTCACCCGATTTACACATTTTGAGGTGTCATGATTAGGTTTTCTTTTGTATCTCATCTACTTATTAAAATAATTTCATGAGTAATACATCATTTGAAAGTTTTGTTGATCTGGAATGGAACAATAGATTACAGAAATTTCTACCGCCAGATGGCGCTAATGCATCATTCGAAAGATATTTTAAAGTTCTTTTGCTGTATCGAAAGTGGAATTCGAGATTTCACCTGATTTACAATTTAAAGTGTCCCGATCAGGTTCTCTTTTGCATCTCAGCTAATTGAGTAAGACCGTTCAAAATTGGTATATGCAAGTTAATTAGGAGGGGCTGGAACGGTGGGGGAAGGAATAGGCGCGCAGCGCGCATGGATTTGGGACCCGGTACGAGTTTTTACCCGATGATAAAAGATTTTTTTTTAATTTTATTTTCTTAATAATAAAAGTTTGAGTTGAGAAGGAATATGCGTGTACAGCGCACGGATATCCGTGCGCGCGCAGCGCGCATCGGTCTGCGCTGCCGAAGTCAGTGGGGTCCCGGTGTGAGTTTTTACCCGATGCTAAATGATATATTTTTTAACTCCTTTTCTTAAGAATGGAAGTTTTTGGGTAATAACATGGAATTTTGAGACGTCATAAGGATGGTGAAGGAATACGTGCGCGCAGCGCACGGGTCTACGCTGCCGAAGGCAGTGGGGACCCGGTGCAACATTTTTCCCGATCTGAATATTTTTTTTTTTTTATCACATGATAAAAATTAATGCAATTTTGAGAATTAATTAATTATTGTGATTCATTTAAAAATAGTGACCAGCGAAGCGGGCGTAGCCTGCTAGTAAATAAATAAATAAAGGTGGCCTGCTATTCTTTTTTTCTGTTAAAAATAGATTTTAGAATTCTCTGGAGCATTAAAAAAAAAAAAATAAATAAAAAAAAAAAATAAAAAAAAAAAACATATTTTTAAAAAATACGTTTCACCCAGCACTGGAATCGAACTCACATCAGTCACGGAATACGAAACCGAGCATCGGAAGTCGCAGTTAATGCCATGTACCTTGCCAATCAAGCCACCATTTCACACACGAGAGGTCTTTTTTATAATTATATGTAAGTCAGTATTAGCAAAACGCAGGTAATTATATGTTATAATTCGTATTTACTGTTATAAAACTACTAATAATATACTATCTAACAGTTAATTTGCATTATTATATTAAATTTTGTATCTAGAGGTTTAGAATTTTTTAAAAATGCATATAAAATATGTGAAAAACTATCCTTATTTCGCCCTCAATATTTTTGGATAACGATATCTTCCTTTAAACTGTTTTTTAAAAGAAAACAAATTATGAACATGAATACCTGAAAATTAGTTGTTTTACGCTTAAGAACAAGTAAATATGTAGAAGAAAACAGATTTTAAATCGAAATTAAGAATTATAAATAAAAAACAGTGATGCACAAATTATTCAAGATTAGCTTTCTTAGCTGTAAGTTACTTGCTTTCATATTAATACTTTTTCTTTAAATATCAAATACTAGCAGGCTTTGCCCGCTTCGCTGGTCATTATATCGAAATGAATTCTCAATATTTCATATCATTAATAATAAAAAAAATCTCAAAAAAAAAAAAAAGATGAAAAAAAAGATGAAAAAAAAGAAAGAAAGAAAGAAAGAAATCGGTCAAAATGTAAGTTAAAGTTCCCGCTACCTGCAGTAGCGGTTTTCCTGCTCCCCACACTTCAAATATTAGCTTTAAATACATAGTTTTTTTTTTTTTTTTTTTTTTACCGAATAATTTTTGCGTTATAATATATTGCTTTATAATAAACATAATTTCATGTAAATATACACATATCTAGAGTAATATTCATTAAAAATTTAATTTCATAAATTAATATTGTTTAAATTGCTTACGCTTTACAACTTAATATGTAAAATGTATTACAGTTATTGAATGAGGAAAGAAATTTAAATAGGCTAAGTATGTTGCTTAAAGTAGATTTCATATAAGAAAAAATGCCAAGAAATGCAAGTGTCTGAATTTCCAAAATGGACGAAAATTTAGACGCATTTGCTGTCTGAAATTTCTCATAGTTATGCATTTTAGATATTTTTTGTGTCTGAATTGGTATTTTAGACACATTTCTGTCTTAAATTAAGATATCTATAATGTCTTAGGTGTATATTAAGGCATTTACGTATCTTAAATGATTTTTCAGTTGTTTTATGTCTTAAATTAAGACACCTTTATTTGCAGTGTAGTCAGTAAATGTTAATATTGTTTCTGTGTTCCGTTTTGCTCGTTCACTGTGTTAAATTTAATGTTTTTCTGGAAAAGGTGCCCTCTGGTGGACATTTTCGAACTTTTTTTTTTTCGAAATTGCGTAAGCGCATCTCGTGTATAATCTATATACCGAATTTCGTTGAGTTCCGTTCACCCGTTTGCGCTGTAGGATGCTATTTATAGGGGAAGTTTAATTATAATCACCCTGTATGTAGATATTATATTAAAGGAGAAAATCATGTGACCTGAATTCACATATTCAGGAAAATTTGCGTTCTCTGTTAACACTTTATCGGCCAATTGCACCATATGGCAGAAAATTACTCGGAAAGGAATAAAATTAATTTAATAAGTTTTAAGTTATGTATTTTTTAGACTGCCAGATTGATTAGAAATATCTCAGAAAAAATTCGAGTTCGTTGTTATCCCTTTTTCGCTCAGATGCATCATATGGCAGAAATTACGTTTACTTGGAAATGGATATAACAATTGATAAAAGTTTTGAATTATGTGTTTTTTGAGTAGTTAAATCAATTAGACATAGCCTCATCTTCAGGAAATTTCGCGTTCGTTGTTAACCTTTTATTGGCCAGTTGCGACATACTGCAAAAATTGGGTTTATTCGAAAATGCATATAACGATTTTGATGAAAATTTCGGGTTAAGTGTTTTTTAAAGAGATAAATCGATCGGAAATATCCTCATCTTTAGGAAAATTCGCGTTCGCTGCTAACCCTTTATCGACAGGAGCGCAAATTGGCAAAAATTGAATTTACTCAAAAATGGATATAATGATTTTGTTCAAAGTTTGGAATTAATTGTCTTTTGAGGGGAAAAATTGATTAGGCAATTTCTCATCTTCAGGAAAGTTCCCGCTTTCTGTTAACAATTTATCAGCCGGTTACAAATTGCGGCAGAAATTGGGTTTACTCGGAAATGGATGTAATTTATAAGAAAATTTTTGGACTAAGATTTTTTGGGAGCACAAAATCAATATTCAGGACAACTCGCGTTTTCTGCTAACCCTTGACTTCATTTTGCAAAGTATGGCAGAAAATGGATTTTCTCGAAAAGGGATGTAACGATTTTAATAAACGTTTGGGGTTAAATGTTTTTAGAGTAAAATATCGATTAGATTTATCCTCATCTTCATAAAAAATGGCGATTGTTTTTAACCATTTATCTATTTCTTACAAAATATATCAGAAATTGATTTTACTTGAAAACTGATGTAATGATTTTAATGACGTTTCGAGTTACGAAATGTTTAGAATGAAATGTTAATTATATTTATCCTCATTTACAGCAAATCTTATGTTCACTGTTAATCCTGTATCCACTGGTTGTAAAATATGACAGAAATTAGGTTTACTCGGAAATAAATATAGCAATTTTTATTAAATGTTTGGTGTTAAGGGTGTTCTGAACTGAAAAATCGATTAACTTCTTTCTTATATTAAGAAAATTCTAGTTTGCTTTTAATCCTTCATTTTACTGTTGCAAAATATGGCAGAAATTGGTTTACTCGGAAATAGATGTAATGACTTTCAATGAAGATAGGGATTAAGGGTTTTATGGGGTAAAAAATCAATTGGGCTTATCTTCATCTTCAGGGAAATTCGCATTCACAGTTAATCTATCAGCCGCCGATTTAAAAAATATGACAGGATTTGAGTTTACTAAGAATTAAATATGACGGTTTTAATAAAATTTAAGGTTAAAGATTTTTTGAGAAGACAAATCCACTTGACTTATCCTCATGTTTAGAAAAAAAAATAGTGTTTATTGTTAACTCTCCCTACAACCGTCAAAAAATGTGGCAAAAATCGGGTTTATTCGAGATTTCTTGAGAATGGTTAACCTGATTTTGATGAAAACTTAGAAATAAGGCTGTTTGAGACGACAATTCCATCTGATTTATTTTCATTTTCTGAAAAATTAGCTTTCGTTTTAAACCCGTTCGTTTTCTCCCGCTGTAAAATAGAACTGAAACATAGTTGTCTGAAAAATGGCTCTAACGATTTTGATATAATCTTAGATTTTATCAAGATTGCGATGAAGAATCTGTCTGATTTAACCTCATCCTGAAAATTAAAGTTTTTTGTAAATTCCTTTTTGCCTGTTACAAAATATGGCAGGGACTTGGCTAACTCAGAAATGAATCGAACAATTTTAATAAAAACACAGAATAAAGGTTTTTCTTATTCCCCCCTTCCCTTTTTTTTTTTTTTTTTAGTATGAGAAACCTTTTTGATATATATTCTCGTTTTTTGGAAAGAGTGTTCACTGCTAAGTTAACCCTGAATCCACCAACGCAAAATATGGCGTTTTGATAAATATTTAAGGTTTGGAGCAATTTTAGATAACAATTCAATCTGAATTTTCTTCATCTTTAGGAAAGTTAATGTTCACAATAGTCTTCACTCCACCCTGTGCAAAATTATGGCAGAATATTTCTAGGAAATGGCTCTAACTGTTTTGATAAAAACTTACCATTAAAGCTATTTGAGATGAGTATGAGACTTAGTTTTCTCAGAACTATTTGAATGATTTTGATAAAAATTTAGATTTACGGAATTTTTTAGTTTACAGCTGAATATTAAGCACAAAAGTCTGACTTTCTCTTTAGAATATTTAGCGTTTACTGGTAACTGCACACCTTCAGGGAAAAATACGGAATAAACTTTGTTTTTTAAAAAATCACTGGAATAATAAATAATAACAATAAAAAGTGGGTTTTCTTCTGGAGGAAAAACGGTCTCACTTATCTTATTTTTTCAGAAAAATTAGCTATCACTGCCATGAAACAATATATAATAGAAATCTTGTCTTGTACGTCTACTTGAACGATTTTGGTAAGAAATCATAGTTGATATGATACATTGATTTGAATTTTCCTTATGTTAATTTTTTTTTCTTTCAGTGTTAACCTGCGCTCCGCCCTGGGGAAACAAATAATAAATATAATTACCTGCAAAGAAATCCCTGTATGTACACTACGAAAGATTTTAAGAGAGGGATTAAGTAGACTCGATCATCCAGGTACTAGATATTTAAAAGAAGCATACTAATAATATTAAAACTCAAATAAACTACTACGTCAGAAACACCAAAAGAAAATTTTTTGCGATGCATGCAGCTGTTTCGGTAGCCTTAAGCGTACCGTCTTTAGTGCAAAAAGAATTCTTTTTGCACTGAAGACGGTACGCTTAAGGCTATCAAAACAGCTGTATGCATCGCAAAAATTTTTATTTGGCGTTTCTGACGTAGTAGGTTATTCAGATTTTAATAGTCCAACGCCAAGTCTCCTGTTATTATAACTATAGTATCTCCCCACAGCTGAATTTGGCAATTTATTTTTGGCGATTATGGCTGAATCATAAATCTAAAAATCATAAATCATATAGGAACAACTTCGATATACACCCAACGATATTTGGCGATTTTTTTTTTTTTTTTTTTTTGCGATTATGGCTAAATCATAAATCTAAAAATCATAAATCATAAAATCATAATCTAAATCATAAATCATAAAACAAAAAATCACAAATCTAAAATAAACAACATATAGGCTGCCATATTATTATTTGAGTTTTAATATTCCAACGCCACGTCTCCTGTTATTACATACTAATAATATGTTAAGTTATATGTGTTGCTTGTCCCTTTTTTCAACAGGTTGATCCCAAATATAATATTTTTCTTTCATTTGTAACCTGTCTCATTAAATTCCTTTACGACATAGCTTTTTCTTAAATACATGATGTGTTACAATTTCTTTTTAACCCCGAAGTTTTATCAGAATCTGTAAGATGTTTCTTTAGATATTTGGAAAAAAAATATCTAAAATGTTATGTAAGAATACTTAAATATGTTAGATTAAAGTATAGGACAACCAGTGATGAATTAAGTGATGAATTCATGAAAAATTGCAAACTGAGAAAAAGCAATTAAAGATATGAAATCTGTAAAAAAAAAAAAAAAAAAAAAAAGCATCAAAAACTATAAGAATTATTGCCTGAATGTATATTTTATTGAACAAACCTAATATAATTAATAAGTATTAAAGGGAAATATAAATTTTTAAGCGAAACCTTCAGTGACGCCAAATGAAAGGCGCCAGAGGCCTTTAATGAGAAAAAATAATCTTTAAAGATTTAGACAATTATTATATCATTTGAATTAGAAGATTTTAAATCTTCTGCTTATTAGAGATCTACCTACACGGAAAAACTATTCTACGGATCTACTACGGATCTACCTTTTCTTGAAGTTACAGAAATTTCTTTTGAGGACAGTGTTTTAATTCAACACTGAATGCATGCAAAGTTAACCCGTTAGTAGTAGCTAGTTGGTCAATTCGCCACCCATCCCTTCATTGTCGCGACATTTTTATTCCATAGCCACCAAAATTTCTTAGAAGTGGCATTTGATATATATAATCGACGATTATTCGAGTCGATTCGCTGTTTATGTAAGGTCATTGTGCCTAAATAAGAGGTGATTTTTGGTAAGTTTATCGCATTTAGGAAACTTATGACATTTTAGTAAACAAATAAGTATGAAAAGAAAGAGAAAATGGTTGAACATTACACTCACAGTTCTAAACTTGTGTTTTGTGTCATTTCTTTTTAAGAAATTAAAAAAATGTCTGTAATTTATGAAAAAATATACCAGCGTCGCATTTAGGAAATTTTTGTCGCATTTAAGGTACTATATCTTAAATGCGATGTTCAAACTCCCTAATTGCGATAATGCATTTCATGTATGGGAGTTGAATGAATGTTATTAACACTTTCCGGAAAAAGTTGAAAACTGTTATTGACTTCGGTTTGGGTCTGTCCGTGTGTCTGTCCGTCTGTCTATCCGTCTGTCCGTCCGTGCACTAACTCCCGTAAATATTCATAGAACTTGTTGAAACTGATATATATTATTCAAGTTCCTTATAACATGTTCCCTATTGAAAATGGAATGTGTACCTCTACTGGTTTGTATACAGGAACACCCGAAAGTATTCCAAAGCATTATGTTCTATGGAAGGTACTTTCATAAACCATATTTTATTACCGTTACTTTACACATATCTTGATGAAATTAAAATATGTTATTCAACATTACTATCGGATGTTCCCCATTGAAAATGGAGTAAATACCATCATTAGTTTGAATACAAGGAAACTCGAAAGTATTCCCTAAAGCATTGCCTTCTAATAGAGGTATTTCTATAAACCAAACTTTAAAAACTTTACTTTGCACAAATCTTAATGAAATTAAAATATGTTAGTCATATGCACTAAAGAATGCTTTCTATAGAATAAAGTATGATTAGCGTTAGATAATTAGGGCCAAACAAAAATATTCAGTAATACTAAGGGCTATTGCAAATTTGTTGAAAATGCAGTTTCATTTACATTAAACGTTTTTATTACTTTCTAAATGTTTTTAACATTTTCCAACGAAGTTGAAAGTTTTTAAAAACTTCGGTTTGTCTGTCTGTCCGTTTATCGGCTGTGTGTGCGTTTGCCTGTCCGCGCTTTAATTAGCGTTATTACTTATGGAATTTTTTGAAACTAATACATATTATTAAAGTTTAGTATAGGATGTTCGCTATTGAAAATGAAGTGTGTACCTCTACTAGTTAGTTCACAGGGGCACCTTAAAATATTCCAAAGCATTGTATTCTGTGAGAGGTATTTTTATAAACCATATTTCATTACCGTTACTTTACACATACCTTGATAAAATTGAAATTTTATTCAAGTTCACTATCGGATGTTTCCCATTGAAAATAGGGTAAATACCTTCACTGGTTTGTATACAGGGACACCCGAAAGTACTTCAAAGCATTGCGTTCGATGAGAGGAATTACTATGAACTAAATTTTGATTCCTTTATTTTACCCAAATTTTAATGAAATTGAAATATGTTATTCATATGCATAGAAGAATGCTATCTACAGAATAGTATGATTAGCATTAGATTTACAGGGCCACACAAAAATATTCAGCTACATTGAGAGCTTTTATTGAAAATTTGCTGGAATTGTATTTTCGTTTACATTAAGCGATTTAACAGTTTTTAACATTTTTTAAGTCTGAACGTGTTTTCAATTTTTGTATCTATCTGCCCAACTCTCCATTTGTCAATCTGTTCGTCTACCGCACTCATCGTTCGTTAATATTTTCTGAATTTTTAAAATATTATATATGTTGTTCATATTCTTTATTGAATATTCCTAAATTAAAAGGGCATTAATAGGTCCTATACAACTGTTTTATGTACACGGACACGCAAAAAAATGCCGATGCATCGCATTTTAGGAGATATATTTTTATAATTTACATTTAAGGAACTTTCTACTGTAAAATCATAAAGAAATTGATATTCATTGTTAATTTGCTAAAATAACGTTTTGTATAAAATATGATTTTGTTAACGTTAAGATTTACAGGACTACACTGAAATTTTCCGATAGATTAAGGGCTGGAATTACAATCCAAGGGCTACGGTTCCTTTTCTGTTAAGCATTTTTAACACTTTAAAACAATGCTTAAGAATGACTAGGAAGTCAATTAGTCTGTCTGTATGCCTTTCAGAACTACTGTCTGTTTGTTGTGTGATAATGTAGGTACAGAACTTTGAAAGTTATAAGATACAACAATTACGTGCAGTTGGAAAGTGTTAATAATCATTGCGTAATGCATGATTTTTCGTCTTTTTTTATAGTTTATAAAACATTTAATACCACATAACTATTTGAAGATAAAGTGTTGTGTAACTTTACGTGTAACTCTGCCTTTAATAGTGTGCGAAACTCTTCCTTTTTATTAACAGTGTGTGGAATTTTGTGTGCAACTCTGCTGTTTGTTAACAGTGTGTAACTCGTCGTTTTTTTTTAACAGTGTGTGTGTGTGTAATTCTGTGTGTATTGCTAAACTTTTCTAACAGTGTACGTAACGCTATGTGAAACTGACACTGTGTGTGTAACCCTGTATGCAATTAACAGTGTGTGTGTATCTCTTCTTTCTTATTAACAGTGTGTGTAACTCTGCTTTTTATTAACAGTGTGTGTAACTCCTCTTTTTTGAACATTGTGTGTGTAACACGTTGTGTATCACTGATTTTTTGCAAACAGCGTGTGTAATTATACTTATGTGTAACTAACAGTGTGTGTGTGTAACCATGTATGTAATTAAAAGTATGTGTGTAACTCTGCCTTCTTATTTACTCTGTGTGTAACTCTGTGTATAATTCTGCTTTTTTATTAACAGCGTGTGTAATTCAATATTTAATTCTTTTTTTTTTTTTTTTTTTTTTGAACAATGTGTGTAACTCTGTGTGTATCACTCATTTTTTGCTAACAGTGTGTGTAAGTCTATGTGTAACTAACAGTGTATGTGTAACCCTGCATATAATCAACAGTACGTGTGTAACTCTCTGTGTAACTCTGCCTTCTTTTTAACTGTGTGTGTAACCCTGCCTTTTTACTAACTGAGTATGTAACTCTGTATAATTCCGCCTTTTTATTAACAGTGTGTGCAACTCCGTATGTAAATCTCTCTTTTTTTGTCAATGTGTGTAAAGCTGTGTATACCGCTAATTTCTTGCTAACAGTGTGTATGCACTGTAAAAAAAAACTCGTGAAAAAAACGGAAAAAAATTGTCAGCCCAGGACGCCAATCATATTCCGTTTTCTTTACGGGGAAAAAATGTTTCAAATTAACACAAGAAAACCGTTATTCTTAACAGAAAAACACTGTTATTTTTAAAGAGAGTTCTGTAAAAATTTACAGAAAAATCTGTAACTTTTACGGAACAAAAAATTTTTTCTCTGTAAAATTTACAGAAATACCTGTAATTTTTACAGAACAAAAATTTTTTTCTCTGTAAAATTTACAGAATTATCTGTAATTTTTACAGAACAAAAAAATTTTTCTCTGTAAAATTTACAGAAATATCCGTAACTTTTACAGAACAAAAATTTTTGTTCTGTGAAATTTACAGAAAAATCTGTAATTTTTTACAGAACAAAAACTTTGTTTCTTTTAAAATTACAGTGTACTTCTGTTAACATAACGATATTCTTATGTTTATATAACAAAATTTGGCTGTTCTTAAAAAAAGTTTTATCCCATCAAGAAAACAGTTTTTTACTGGCGTCCTGGCTGACAGCTTTTTTCTGTAAATTTAACATTTTTTTTTTTTTCTCCTTTTTCAAATATAGTCACATTTTGATTGCTATTTCAATAGGAAAAATAATTTCAACAGAAGACAGAGAAATCTTTTTTCGTTTAGCAAATGAAACATTATTAATAATAAACAATACAGAATTTTTTATTTTGAAGAATTTGTTCTGATAAATACAAAAAATTTAAAAAGAAATATTTTTCTTTAAAAGGAATTAAATAAAAAATAAATTGTATAATGGTTACTGCCAGGAAACGCAAAAGATTGAAATGTAAGAATAAATTTAAGAAAATGAGGCAGAAAATTCAATTGATAAAATTCACAATAATAATAATGCATCACTGTTACAGAATAAAAATTTTCAGGATCTACAATCATGTCAGTGCTTATGCACATTTTTTTTTTTTTTTTTTTTTTATGGAAGATGATGCTCCTCTAAACATTACAGGAGTGAAACTTCCCAACATGCAATAACTTTGAAAACTATTACTTGCATGAAATTATGTAAGACTCAGTAATGATATACCAAATGACTACCTATAATAAGTGATATTTACGGCAAATTAAGCATTTATAACAAGAAATTTACATAAAAACAAAATATTTTATCATGAAATTCAGAGACCAAAAATTTTCAAAATTCTTGAATTTAGGGTATGCACCTGAAAAGTTTCAAACCAGCCTTAATCATATGGGAATTTTGCCTTTGTGAGTTGGGTATTTGAAATATCTAATAATATATGAAGTGTATATTAAATGTTCAATTAATTACAAAACTCTCTGGTGACGAAATATTTTTTATTAGCTCAAATTAATTCCCATCTTCTCAATTCTATATACACAAAATTTTATAATTTTCTGAACATTGTTTTGTCTGTAGACAACTTTAAAATAGAGTCATTTAATTATGGACATTATTTTCCCCCCCACTTTTATGACCTGACACAACACATGCCACTTGGACTTTTTGAACCACCCTGTATATTCCAGCAAGAAAAATCTATATATTTTTTTACTCTATTCAAAATTTTGAAGACGCATTAAACAACAGGGGTCAATCTAGATTTTCATTTTTTGGGCCTACTTTTGGGAAAAATCAAAATTTTTCTGATTTTTTAATTTATTTTTTGTGAAAAAGAAAAAATATATATACACACATTTTATAAATACTGTGAAGAGGACTATTTTATGGATATGAATTTTGTAAAAGAGGCCTTATAATATGGAATTTCGTGAAGAGGTATAAAAAAAAACTAATTCTTGTCTGGATTGACCCTGAGTAGGCAAATGAAATTAAAACATTTATTCGTATAAAATACATAAATAAAATATATAAAAATTAAAAATTCTTTTTTTCTTCCAAATTTATTTTGATCTTCGACTCCGATTAATTCCAAGAAAACACCTAAAAAGAAACATATTTACTTTAGCAAGTTAAAAAAAAACATTTCTGTAAAATAAATGAATAAAATAGATAACAAATAAATATACATATTTTCTATGCAAATGAATAAATAAATATTGCAAATTGGAAATAATCGTATACATTTATTAACCTCGCTTTCCTAAGATTTTGACCCCATTTTGAAGATGAAATTTAGTTTACCCCGCCTCATTCGAAAAGTGCACTAATTCGTCAGAAATAGCAAACATAATCAGTGGAGTGCTGCAACTTCTAAAAAACAATACAAAAAAGTGCAGTGCCGCACTGGTGATTTTCGACAAACATGCCGAGCGGCATCTGAAAGCAATTTTTCTGCAGTAATGCCTTGATCTTGGGAAAGCGAGGATTAATTCCAAAATCCTATTTTCAAAATTAATTTATTTCATACAGGGGCATATTCAGGATTTATTTCGGGGAAGGCTGAGTTAAGTTTAATAATGTTTCCCAATGTACAGAATTCATGCATATTATTCTTAATCTTTATTTTTTTAAACTTTCTGCAAAATTTTGGAAGGGGCTGCAGCCCATCGGCCCCTATATGCCACTGATTTTATGTCTTAAATACTTTAAAGCATGACTAATTTGATACACACTGGGTGCAATCTAATTTGGTATCAACTTTTAGCCACATTTAAAACTTAGTTAAAACTTAACTTTATCAAAATAGATAGTAATTTAAAAATAAAAATTATATACTTTAAGTAGTGTGTGTAGACCTTCCAACTGGGGCCCCAAACTTCTTCATTGCTATGATGATCTTCCTCTGATTTGGTAAGCAACTTCTCTTCTGCTGTTACTTTCAGATAAACGTGGCAGCACCATTGCACATCTAAATTTTAGCTGTGTTCGACACAATCATATCTTTGTTCGTTAGCTAACATTTAGACTGTATCTTTATTGATTTAAAAACACTTAAAAACCTTGATAATTAAGAAGAAATATATTTATGCAATCACTATAGAAATGGTCAAAATTTTATCCAACAAATGTAACTAACTGTACCAAATCCAACCAAAATTTGGACATGATATGGTGCTGTGTTCTTGAACAAAAATAACAGCAGAAGCAGATTTGCCAAACCAGAGAAATAGCATCAAAGTGATGATGAGAGTCAGTTGTTCCCTAACTAAAAGATATATCCACATTATTTCAAGTATGTCACTTTTCGTTATTAAAATAACAAATATTTAACTTTATATATATATATATATAACAGTTTTGCAATATTTTTCCCTTGTTTTAATCAATTTTTAATCTTTTGTTTCTAAATAAAGTGCATACATTGACTAGAACCTGCCTATTTCTTTACGAGCTACTTTCTCCATACCAGAAAGACAGTATTTTTTGTAGCAATATTAGTTTCCGCTATTTTCCCCACAGCATACCCAACTCTCCATTTAAATTTAATATTCTTCTTCCTTAAAAGAATTATTTTATGATATTAATTACTGCCTTTTGAAAATGCTTTGAAATGCAACTTGCAAAAACTTTTTTCTACATTGCACGAAATGCGCTACCTCATGTTCAAAATTTAAGCCCTTAATTCTTATTTTAGGTCACTAAAAAGGTCACTTTAATTATAATCACCGTGTATTTTTCTTAACATTTGAGCAGGCACATGAGCAAAAAGAAATTTAACATAATTAAGTTTTAATAAATATATAAAATATCAACAATTAACTATTGGGAAATATAACATTTAGTTACACATGTGTATGTTTCATAATACAATAATCTATGAACAAAAACAAGTTGCATCACTCAAACAAAATAACATACTATCTTAAATGTACAATAAACACAAATACCAATTAACAGGTTTTAACAGCAGGTACATGTTATCATCAGTTTCAGTTCACCCTCCTTGATTAAAATATAATCCTTACATAGATACTGCTTGTGTGTTGCACATGTGTTAATATAATAAAGCTCATTCTTAGTCCTCTGATGATCAGTTGGAGTTGGAAAATATATTGCTCAAAACAATTAACCATCTGATTGTCACTAACGGATATACCCAGTCATTGAGTTGTTCTTTTCTGCCAGATACACTCATAATTCAAAATTATATATTTAAGAAATTTTAGCTTGTTTTTCAGGTTTGAGAGCCTTTTATAATAGTCATGAGGAATATTATGATGTACACAGTTATATTTTTAATCTAAAGTTGAATTAAGCGTATTTTAATACATTAAAGAAACTAAGCAGCAAAAATAACATATTTTTGCCCTTTTCAAAGGCAGTCAAAGGATTAAAGAATATTGTAAGTCTTATATTTAAAAAAAAAAAAAAAAAAAAAAAAAGTAGTGTAAAAAACATTTTTCAGAAAATAGAAGAAAAGAGTCGCAAATAGCAAATTTTTCTCATTTTCAAACTTTGGAGTATGCATATTTTTAGTTTGACATTGTTCAATATTCAGAAAGTGTGTTGTCTCAACAAAGTCATTTAATCTATTCAAAAGCTTGAAGAATTGTTGATCAGTTGTAGGGGGGGGGGGGGGGGAGGAAGGTCTAAACACAAACTACAGTCGCTGAAACCATTGGAGTTTCACAAAGTATGATTTCCAAGATATAAAACAGATACCTGGAGACTGAAAATGCACGCCAAAGATAAGGGCAGGTCGTAGATGTACAACAATGCCCAATGAAGATCGATATTCAATGCTAATGGCTCTAAGACATTGAAATATGAAGGCCACTCTTCATTAACACCTTCGTTCAGCTACTGGCACCACAGTTTTAACTCAAACTGTTCGAAACTGGCTCCATACTGTAGGTCTGTGTGCTCACCTGCCAATACTGTTACATTTACAATAAGGCACTGATCTGCCACAGAGAATGGGCAACAGAGTCTCTGAAGTGGAAGAGAGATGAGTGGTGCAACATTATTTTCTCTGATGAGTTGTATTTTGCTGTTCATCATGATAATAGGCATATTTTCATCTGAAGTGAATGAGGAACTAGAAACAACCCTGCATTTGTGCATGGAAGTGTCAGATTTAGCAGTGGGGTAATGGTCTATGCTGGCATCTCCAATGATGGGCACACCGATCCCCACATAATTCAAAATGGAGTTCTTACTGTTCATCAATATAGGGATGAGATCCTAAAACTTATTACTACACTGTGGGGCTGATTTTGGACAATTTGGGTCAAAAATGTGGCTCCAGTAGCCAAGAGAAGTTGTTGATGAAGAAGATTGGCATTCATATTTCGGTGCTTAAGTGCCGTTAGCTTTAAATATCGATCTTTAATGGGCGTTGTTGCATGTCTATGACCTTGCCCTGGTCTTCGACCTCCATTTCCAGTCTCCAAAAATCAGTTCCATATCCTGGAAATCACACTTTGTGAAACTCCAGTGGCTTCAGCTACTTCAGTTTGTGTTTGGACTCTTCTCACTCTAACCAACCAGCAATTATACTCATCTTCAAAATTATAGGAACAACCTGCTTTCCATGTTTTCTTCTTTTACTTATAACTTTTAAATGATAAATATATGAACATAAAATTTGGACGGCATGTTCATTATATCATATCATTAATTGGATTTTATACAACCTTAGCATAAGTATTAAAATTATAATTATTCATTTTTTCTCAAAAGTAAGCTTGGAAAAAATGAAAATTTAACTATTATAAGAAAATAAAACTTAATGAAAAATGGTGCTAAGGATGAATTATAGATGCGTGATGACACACACATCTCCAAATGTAAAACAAAATCCTGATTTTTCTTTCAGTATTCACTTTTATTTTACTTTTTTAATGGAATTTCGGAAAAAGTATAATTAGTAATTTGTAAATTAAGATAATCATCAGAATAATAATAATGTCGAGGAATAATTTAATAAAGAACATCTTATCCGATTTTCATGTTTGTATGTATATAGTATATATATTTTTTAAATTATTCACATGCAAAAAAAAAAAAAAAAAAAAAAAAAAAGAAAGAAAAAAAGGAGAAACAGAAAAATGAATACAGGAAGAAAAGTACAGTTTTAAACTAACACATGCATGCACTTGTATTTTCACCTTTCTGAAATGCCTCCTTAACACCATTTTTCATTAAGATTTCTTTTCTAAAACTATTGAAATTTTTCTTTTATCCGAAGTTTACTTTTAAAAAACTGACTAATTGTTAGTTTATACATTATCACTTACGTTAAAGTTATATGAAATACAATTAATAAATAATATGACAACAAA
>CAWVNO010001025.1:68544-112915 GCA_963930645.1 Salticus scenicus | reverse complement strand
ACCATTTTTATGTACAGTCGCCAGAAGTATTATTCGAGCAACTCCACCCCGTCAGAATTTTTCACGATTCGATTCAGTTGTCGGTTTGAATAATAAATATTTAGAATTTAAATATATTATTTAAATATTTTATTTTAATAATAAAATATTTATTATTTAAATATTTTATTTTTAATAATAAAATATTTATTATTTGTTTATCGAATCGTTAAAAATATATTATTTGTTTATCGAATCGTTAAAAAAATATATTCAATATTGGTTCATTTAAAAAATGTCCTTATTCAATATTGTAAATTGAAGGTTGATGCTAGAAGACAGAATGAAGGAATGAGTACGGCTATTTATAAAGAATGAATACAAGTCAATCAACCAATCAACCAACCTTGAAAAAAAAAAAAAAAAAAAAAAAAAAAAAAAAAAAAATATATATTTTTTTTTTTTTTTTTTTTTTTTTTTTTTTTTCAAGGTTGGTTGATTGGTTGATTGACTTGGATTAAATAATCCTTATTCGATATTTCTATCTCAAAGCTATCTCAGAGGCATCGTTTTAATATTAAAATATTACTATCCAATTCAAAGTCTCAATTTATAAACATCCAATATTGGCACTCTATCTATCGCAAAAAAATGGGCCGAACGAAGCGTCAAAGACAGAAATCTGCCATGAGACGCTTCGTTCGGCCCATTTTTTTGCCCCCTCCAGATTTAAGGCATCAGTTTGTACCATCTAGATCGATCCCCCACAAAGACTTTGATTTTGGACGGAGGGGTGTCTGTCCAAGAAATAGTCTCAAATCTATCTTCGTGGAGGCGAGGGTCGTCATCGTGGTCCCCATCGAAGAACAGCATGGTTCTCTCTATGAAATCTTTTAAGAATTCATTTATGTATGTGTCAGAGTCCCTCACGATCCGAATTCGGATGGCTTTATGGATGCATGAGGTGGGTACTATGGGGTCTAGAATCTGGATTTTAGAGGATGTCAGCATGGCCTCGAATCCCAACGACGACAGGGCATCTCCAAAATGTATCTCGTCGACTGGATACACCCAGGTATTGGCTAGAGAGATAGGTAACCTGACCCTCCTGTAAACGAGATCGCACACCTTCAGCCTGGTTGTTTTTTTCACGTAGGCGCTACCCTTACCCATCAGCTTGGCCACATCAGAGGCCCTGACGAACAAAAGTCCATCCGCAGAGACTACGAATAGGATTTTAGCGTCAAGCTGTGGATGTTCAATAGTGAATAGCATGACTTATGGCAATAAAAGTCAAAATGATGCAGGCTCTTAGAGGCAGCTCGTATATATACCCGAGTCGTGACCTCGTTTTATCAGGCTTTACTAAGAAAACAGGATGTATCAGCTGTTTTTTTCGATAAAATCTGTCCTTCTAGAACGATAAAATTATTTATATAATTAATCCGATAGCATGAGGATGTGCGTCATAGATAAGATATTTACTTGGAATTTAGATAGAACTAAAGATTACTGCTAGTATAAATACAGGCTGCTGGACGAGACATTTCATTCTGAGCTACTGCTTACCAAAATGATCTTCCAAATTCTGTCCGATGAACTGAATGTTAAATTAACATGCTTTTTATCATTTGACGACCAAATTTTCATCAAAGGTCGAGACGTGGCCTATTACATGGGGCATGAAAACTCCAGTAAAGTGGTGAACTTGTGCCATATAACGGTAACTGACATTGCTCCTGAGGGCTTGAAACTACCCCCGTCTCTAGCCAAGACATGCGTCTTTGGACTAGAGGATGCAAAAATATTGATGGATATGCATCCAGGAGAGTTTGACTCCCTATTTCAGGGGCCGATTGAAATTCTCACCCCCATCGAATGCAGCTTAAACCTGAGGCGGCCTGTCCAGGTTAAGCTCGCGGCCATTACCTCATCCAATGCCACAATGGAGAGTTTCTTGGCCGACTTAAAGAATGTCATGGAGGAGTACCTGGCAACGGTACCCATGGACACTTATGTATTCGGCGAACGATATGGGGATTTGGAGCTAGGCTATTTCCCCCGAAAAATAAAAGTTTTGGTGGGAAACAAGCCCTACTTCTATAAATCCTCGTCTTAAGATCAGGACGAGGTGCAAAAAAATGGGTCGAGCGAAGCCTCTCATGATCATTGAGGCTTCGCTCGGCCCATTTTTTTGCGATAGATAGAGTGCCAACATTGGATGCGTACCGATTTGAACTTGTAATTTTCAAGGGATATGGCTTAGCTATAAGATAATTTTGATAAAATATCTATAGCTAAATTTAAGGTATCTGAGTTTAAAAATTTAATTGTTTCGTTTAAAATTTGTATGTAAAATTTAAAATTTTTAAAGACTAAGTATGGCAGTCATTATAATTCTAAATTTTCAAGGGATATGGCTTAGCTATAAGATAATTTTGTATCTTGATAAAATATGCATACTCTATAGCTAAATTTAAGGAATCTGAATTTAAAAATTTAATTTTTTCGTTTAAAATTTACATTTTTTTCGTGTAAAATTTAAAATTTTTAAAGACTAAGTGTGGCGGTCATTATACTCTGATCTCTAAATTTTCAAGGGGTATGGCTTAGCTATAAGATAAATATGAAACTTGGTAAAATAAACAGACTCGATAGCTAAATTTAAGGGATCTGAATTTAAAAATTTAATTTTTTCGTTTAAAATTTGCATGTAAAATTTAAAATTTTTAAAGACTAAGTGTAGCCAAGCCAACATTGAATGCGTACCGATTGTAATTTTCAAGGGATATGGTTTAGCTATAAGATAAATATTAATCTTGATAAAATATCGATAGCTAAATTTAAGAGATCTGAATTTAAAATTTTAATTTTTTCGTTTAAAATTTACATTTTATATGTAAAATTTAAAAGTTTTAAAGATTAAGTGTAGCCAAGCCAGTCATTATAATCTATAAAAAGATTTTCGAGAGACAGGATATTATGCAAGCCTTTCCTCAGGATGCTTGATAAGCTGCTTCGATTAAAATTACAATCAGATCTCTATAAAAAGATTTTTCGAGAAGTGTTGACAGGATATTATGTAAGCCTTTCCTCAGGATGCAGGAAGCCCGGTTATAATCAGATCTCTATAAAAAGATTTTTCCAGAAGTATTGACAGGATATTATGTAAGCCTTTCCTCAGGATGCCCGGTTATAATCAGATTGCTCGAGAGACAGGATATTATGCAAGCCTTTCCTCTTGATAACGTATAAAATTACTATCAGATCCTATTGATAAGACCGGGTATATATACGAGTGTCCAGCGAGAGCTCTTCAATTGCTAGTCGATCTCTCTACTAGCTGCTTAGATTCATTAGCTCTCTGTCAGTCATGTTTTTCCATGTAAAAAATTACGCTTATGGCGTTGCCTTTAAATGCCTAATGGCCTCCGATGGTACCCTGTTTGTCCGGGCTGAGGACCTGGCTATCTATTCAAGGCATCCTTTAGATCTTCATTTTGCCGAAAGATATGCAGGCCTCACAGTCCGAGATGTAATGGACCCTAAAATCGATTTACCCAAATGGCTCGCTAAGACGAGAATCTTCTCCATTAGCGAAGCCAAACATCATTTGGGAGGGTTCATGGGCGAACAGGAGTTTGATAAGATGTTCGATGGTTCGGCCATGGTGAAATACCAGGCTAACATGAAGCTCAGCTTCGTGAAAGCCATAGGTGTTAGATTTGTAGAAAGGTCCCATACCAAGTTCGAAGACTTCCTTGCCACATACCAACTACAGGTGAGGAAATTTTTCGAACTTGAATATGAGGATTATGAATTATACAAATCCCAAATGACCGGACCATTGAAGATGACTATCAGGAGGTCATCTAATGAGCAAACCATAGAGAGCTTGTGTTAATCTTTAAAATGAGAGTAAAAAAATGGGTCGAACGAGGTGTCTCATGGCAGAATTTCTGTCTTTGACACCTCGTTCGACCCATTTTTTTGCGATAGATATAGTGCCAACATTGGACGGGTTTAATTTAAGACTTTGATTCTAAGGGTGCTTAATTTAAGTATTTATAAAAAAAATCTATTAAGCTAGTATTGAAGAGGTTATCAGCATAAAAAAAATAATTAAGACGTTTAAGTTGAGACTTTACAATTACATGTATGAAAATATTATTAAGACTGAAAAATATATGGATGGGATTGAATTAAGTATTTTTTTCAAATTTAAAAAAAATTGCAAATTTGACCAACTTTAGAAACGTAATCTTAAAATAAAAATATTTTTGAAAACTAATCGTGGAATCATGATTCTTATTACATATACATAGTAAAATAAGCAATTTAATTACTTTTGAGTTATTTTTTTTCAAATTTAAAAAAAATTGAAAATTTTGCAAATTTGCCCAACTTTAGAAACGTGATCTTAAAATAAAAATATTTTTGAAAACTAATCGTGGAATCGTGATTCTTATTACATATACATAGTAAAATAAGCAATTTAATTACTTTTCAGTCGTTTTTTTTCAAATTTAAAAAAAATTGAAAATTTTGCAAATTTGGCCAACTTTAGAAACGCAATCTTAAAATAAAAATATTTTTGAAAACTAATCGTGGAATCGTGATTCTTATTACATATACATAGTAAAATAAGCAATTTAATTACTTTTCAGTTGTTTTTTTTTCAAATTTAAAAAAAATTGAAAATTTTGACAGAGGTGGTGGCACATCAGCAAATTTAGATAAACTGTTACTTTAGCATGATATATATAGGCTAGCTAGAGTCAATCAATCAATCAACCAACCTTGAAAAAAAAAAAAAAAAAAAAAAAAAAAAAAAAAAAAAATATTTTTTTTTTTTTTTTTTTTTTTTTTTTTTTTTTTTTTTTTCAAGGTTGGTTGATTGATTGATTGATTGCCTCTAGCTAACCTATATATATATATTATGCTAAAGTATATACATTATCATTGTCCAGCAATGCTTATCTGCGTCTATAAAAATGCATCCTGTTTTCATAGCAAATGAGTTATACAATATCCTGTTTCCGCGACATCTATAATAAGCCTTATCTCATCCTGTTCTCGTAGAAACTGACTTATGCAATATCCTGTCTTCAGATTGGCAATATCCTGTTTCATCTAAAATAAGCATTATCTCATCCTGTTTTCGTAGAAACTGACTTATGCAATATCCTGTCTTCAGATTATACTAATTGAATTAAGTATATTTTCAAAAATGAAGATTTAGACTTTGAGTTGACTATTGCAAATTTGACCAACTTTAGAAACGTAATCTTAAAATAAAAATATTTTTGAAAACTAATCGTGGAATCGTGATTCTTATTACATATACATAGTAAAATAAGCAATTTAATTACTTTTCAGTCATTTTTTTCAAATTTAAAAAAAATTGAAAATTTTGGCCAACTTTAAAAACGTGATCTTAAAATAAAAATATTTTTGAAAACTAATCGTGGAATCGTGATTCTTATTACATATACATAGTAAAATAAGCAATTTAATTACTTTTCAGTCATTTTTTTCAAATTTAAAAAAAATTGAAAATTTTGGCCAACTTTAAAAACGTGATCTTAAAATAAAAATATTTTTGAAAACTAATCGTGGAATCGTGATTCTTATTACATATACATAGTAAAATAAGCAATTTAATTACTTTTCAGTCATTTTTTTCAAATTTAAAAAAAATTGAAAATTTTGGCCAACTTTAAAAACGTGATCTTAAAATAAAAATATTTTTGAAAACTAATCGTGGAATCGTGATTCTTATTACATATACATAGTAAAATAAGCAATTTAATTACTTTTCAGTCGTTTTTTTCAAATTTAAAAAAAAATTGAAAATTTTGGCCAACTTTAAAAACGTGATCTTAAAATAAAAATATTTTTGAAAACTAATCGTGGAATCGTGATTCTTATTACATATACATAGTAAAATAAGCAATTTAATTACTTTCAGTCGTTTTTTTTCAAATTTAAAAAAAAATTGACAGAGGTGGTGGCACATCAGCAAATTTAGATAAACTGTTACTTTAGCATGATATATATAGGCTAGCTAGAGTCAATCAATCAATCAACCAACCTTGAAAAAAAAAAAAAAAAAAAAAAAAAAAAAAAAAAAAAAAAAAAAAAAATTTTTTTTTTTTTTTTTTTTTTTTTTTTTTTTTTTTTTTTTTTTCAAAGGTTGGTTGATTGGTTGATTGACTCAAACATTTTTTTCACAGTTGGTAGTTTAACATAATTAAACTATCTCTCTACGAGCCAGTTTGACGGTCAACTCATACGCTCTGTCTTTTTCGTCAACTACATAGTCTTTCTCTATTTCCTCAAACTTTCTCTTAACCGTAGCAGTCAATTCTTGAAGCATGTCGCCCGATTTGACAGACCATATACCTTCAGCTCTCACACGCATGGAAAAGTTGCTAGGTTTCTCTTCTTCAGTATCCCCATACCTGGATTCTACCGACGGGGGTGCGTAGATATTCGTATGTTGTTCGCAGACCGCCCTCGAGTATTCGTAATACCCTTTAAGCCAATCTTGTAAATTCGTCTCGCCTTCGTTTCGAACTGTGATTTCAAAGGCCATCTTTCTGCTGAACGGTATAATGCTGGGATACGTAGAGGTTACCCGGCCATCGGTCCACAGTTTCTGGATACGGCAGATCTCCTCGATAGGCATTCGGTGCGTCTTCACAAGTACGTGCAGCATATCGTTGAAATCAAACACGCGCCTGGAACTCATGTTCAAGCGTTGTGCATTGGGATATAGATTAGCCAGATCCTTGTTGGAATATCGATGTGCAAAGTTGTAAGGTGACGCGTAGCCTAGATATTTGCCAACTTCGACGGCTATGAAATAAACATCTCTACCAACAGTAGCGGCGATGAGTGCAGGCTTGGTATCAAAACAAATTTTCAGATACATGATTGCGCTATGAACTTACAATAAACAGAGGACAGAATGATGGTAGCTTGAGTACGGAACCACTATTTATATAGAATATCCATGAGTGGGCGTGGCATGAAAAAAAAAAAAAAAAAAAAAAAAAAAAAAAAAAAATATTTTTTTTTTTTTTTTTTTTTTTTTTTTTTCATGCCACGCCCACTCATGGATATTCTATAGTTAGTTGTTTATTTAGTTATCATCTTTGATAACCTGCTTTTCCTTAACTGATCTAGAAAACTTCTTTATAAGCTTATCCGCCTCGTTTTCAATCTCTGTGCGAATCGAGTCCAAGTCATATCCCCCGTCCTTTTCATAGACTGAAATTATATCTTTTAGCGAATCGCTCACCATTTCTTCTTTGATTTTTTCAAAGTCTTCGCCGATTTTCGAGTACGCAGATAGGTATCTATTATAATTTACATAATTTTTGATCTTGTACTTGTTCAGGGCTTGTTCGTTGAACTGCTTACGCTTAACCTTAAAAATGTTCCTAGAGCGTGGAGATTCTTCAGCATCGGCCTTCATGACGAATCCTTCTAGCGGACACTCTGCATAAGCGCTGGGATACGTTTCAACTTTTTCGTACAGATCCCCTATCGTTTGGTAATCTAAATCTAAGATGGGTACGTGGGGTAGCTTCACTCGCTGGAAAATGTTCACGGCATCGCTATACTTCATAAACGTATCTGAATCCAGTTGGTAGATGTCGAAGGCCCGAAAAAAGACAGTATTGCTACCGAATACGGCTTCGGATTCAAAATCGCGATAGGTTATTCTCTTCATGTGGCTTCCGAATACTTCTCCATAAATGATAAAATTGTCATGTAAAATGTCTTTGATAAGCCGTACCTTTTCCGACAGCGGTTCCAAGATTGCGTTCAAGTTAAAAAGGCGTGTCTTTTCATCTAGCACTACGTTTCTAGATTGTATCCTGAACGTATTCTTCACGTAGCCAATACCGATATTAGAGCCATCCAATTTTTCGGTAGCTATTAAAGGTATGCCCGAATAAATTTGGCTTGTGATCTCGTGGTACTTGATAAGAGCCATCGTAAATAAATTAGAAACAGAGACTAGAAAATATCTAATAAGCTATTTCAATGAGAGTGAAGACAGAATGAATGAGTACGGAGCCGCTATTTATACTAAATATAAATCAACTAATCAACCAACCATCTAAAAAAAAAAAAAAAAAAAAAAAAAAAAAAATTTTTTTTTTTTTTTTTTTTTTTTTTTTTTTTTTCAGATGGTTGGTTGATTAGTTGATTTATATTTAGTATAAATAGCGGCTCCGTACTCATTCATTCTGTTGGTTGGTTTCTAAAGTTATTTTTCTAAAGATATTTCTAAGTTGGCTGCTACAGTTGGCCGTTAAAGCTATATTTCTAAGTTGGCTACTAAAGCTATATTTCTTTAGCCTGTAGATGGCGCTGCAGTCTATATATATAGTATATATATAGTATATCTATTAGGGTGGGTGGGAGTGGAATTTATTTCTTCTACTGTACGGTCATGCATAAACTCGCTCCTGATGTCTAAATCCATTTCCTTTAAAATAGGATGAAATAGCGTAATTTATACAATATTGGCTTTGAAACAAGACTTTTGTCTAACAAATTACAAGATACTGCAGGTTTTCATGAAATCAGAATAGATCATAGGCTTTTATAGAAAAATCTAACTCTAGTCTTGCTGAAAACCCATTACGAGACATAGTAACTAGACGACCGTTGCTGGCAAAGATTGAGATAGACTGATGAAGTGGCACGTCAGCGATACTATATATAGAGAATGTAATCAACCAACCAACCAACCTTGAAAAAAAAAAAAAAAAAAAAAAAAAAAAAAAATTTTTTTTTTTTTTTTTTTTTTTTTTTTTTTTTTCAAGGTTGGTTGGTTGGTTGATTACATTCTCTATATATAGTATCGCTGACGTGCCACTTCATCAGTCTATCTCAATCTTTGCCAGCAACGGTTGTTTCAAAGGCCCTCGCCGATAGCAACAGGACATCCTCTCTAAGCGATAATCTAAAAGGTCATCCGGTCGAGCCTTATCAGATCCGCTCGCCAGAGTATAAATACCGGCCTCTCGCCTCAGCTTATTCATTCTGAGCCTCTGCTTTTTGAAATGACCACTCTTTCATTTGACTCTCTGACGGACGAACGAGTTGATTGCGACTGTGTCATAATACCGCAATGGAACGTATTGAACACCCCTCGCATATCTTGTGAATTGATATGTAATTACGACCGTTCTATGAAAATGCCAGCTCCAACCATTATTCCCAAACCTAAACCGGCTCCAGTTCTCATTCAAAAACCAGCACTTAAACCAGATCCCACACCTAAGCCAGATCCAGTTCCCACACCTAAGCCAGATCCAGTTCTCATTCAAAAACCAGCACTTAAACCAGATCCAGTTCCCACACCTAAGCCTGATCCAGTTCCCACATCTAAGCCTGATCCTGATCCAGTTCAAATTTCAATACCCATGTCAGAGATGATGTATTTTAAAGTACCAACGCTATTAAGCCCGCTACCAAACTCTCCAATTTCAGAAGACCCGTCCAAAGTAACAGTTTATCGCCCTTGGAAGCCTCCACCGAAGATAGATTTTGTGGTACGGCCTAAACTAAAAACTGCCGGCTTTGAAGATCCTAGAATTCGAAGACGGCAGGGCATAGTCGTTATCAAGTCAATCGTCGATCTGAGAGATGGCAAATGCTATAGCCACATACAAACAGAGGCCAGGAAAAATTACTGTTGGGTTTAAGCCCAAACGATTTATAAAAAAATCGGGTCGAACGAAGTGTCTCATGGCAGATTACTGTCTTTGACACTTCGTTCGACCCGTTTTTTTTGTAACAATTATATTGCCAATATTGGATGCGTTTAAGATTTTGACTTAAGAATTTGAATGGATATTTTTATAACTGATATATTTATAATGCTAATTGAATTAAGTATATTTTCAAAAATGAAGATTTAGACTTTGACAACTTTAGAAACGTAATCTTAAAATAAAAATATTTTTGAAAACTAATCGTGGAATCGTGATTCTTATTACATATACATAGTAAAATAAGCAATTTAATTCAGTCATTTTTTTCAAATTTAAAAAAAATTGAAAATTTTGCAAATTTGGCCAACTTTAGAAACGTAATCTTAAAATAAAAATATTTTTGAAAACTAATCGTGGAATCGTGATTCTTATTACATATACATAGTAAAATAAGCAATTTAATTCAGTCATTTTTTTCAAATTTAAAAAAAATTGAAAATTTTGCAAATTTGGCCAACTTTAGAAACGTAATCTTAAAATAAAAATATTTTTGAAAACTAATCGTGGAATCGTGATTCTTATTACATATACATAGTAAAATAAGCAATTTAATTACTTTTAAGTCATTTTTTTCAAATTAAAAAAAATTGAAAATTTTGACAGAGGTGGTGGCACATCAGCAAATTTAGATAAACTGTTACTTTAGCATGATATATATATAGGTTATCTAGAGTCAATCAATCAATCAACCAACCTTAAAAAAAAAAAAAAAAAAAAAAAAAAAAAAATTTTTTTTTTTTTTTTTTTTTTTTTTTTTTTTTTTTCAAGGTTGGTTGGTTGGTTGATTGACTCTAGATAACCTATATATATATCATGTTAAAGCACTTCCAGCAATGCTTATCTGAGTCTATAAAAATGCATCATAGCAAATGAGTTATACAATATCCTGTTTCCGCGTTTAGCGACATCTATAAATAGCCTTATCTCATCCTGTTTTCGTAGAAACTGACTTATGCAATATCCTGTTCCAGCGAAAACCGACTTATGCAATATCCTGCATCAGATCGACTATATAAGCTCTGACATTTGATCGAATAGCCATTCTCTCTTCGGAGCTTTAAACTACCAATATGTATAAAACTCAATGCTCTCTGAAGAAGCTTAAAGCGGTAAACTCGCTACGAAACCGTTTTGGGGTTATCGAGCTGTTTCCCAAAAACCTTTCGCCTACCGTTAAGAAATTGGAAGAGTATCCACACTTCCAAACCATGATCGGTGAAGGCAAGATTTGTGTATTCTGTCTATACATGACGTCCGATTTGAAGATTGAATTCAAAAAACGTACTCTGACGGACAAGATAACGAATACAATCCCAGCCATAGGCAGAGAGGCCAAGACAAACTATCCGCTGAGACCTCAGGAGATTAAATGGAGCACTCTGATGAATCGATATAAAAGACCCCCCAGCGAAGCCAACAGAACCAACGCCGACGTGAGAATTGGTTTCAAGTGCCCCAACAACCAGTTTCTCGTAAAGTCCTACTTTACATTTGGCCAGCGAACCGTCGGACAAGGATGCGCCCATATAATACAGACATTGAACGTGCCATTCCTGTTCTTTGTGAGGCGTCCTGGCGAGACACGAGTAAAACCGGACAACAGATACTTTGCTGGCGACAAGCTCCATTACTACGATCGTTACATACTGATTGCCGACTCCAGTTACAAGGTGCCTGCTGGGACCACCTACATTCTGTTTACAACTCAAAAAAACTTTTTCAGTTTGGACATTGTGCCAGAGAATTTAGAGTTGGGCTTCGAAACCAAAAATCCTTTGGTAGAACGCATAACAAAAATAGATGGTATGTACGACATATCCGTACCAACGCCCATGATACAGCATATAGATGATGAGGAAGACTCCCCCGTGGAAATGAATATTGAAGTTCCCAGAATAACATCTAAATATTTTGATAAGCCAACGTCTCCATCCCAAGAGCCAGAAATCTATTTTCCGGAGTCATCTCAAGAGTCGTCCCAAGAACCAGAGCCAGAGATCTATTTTCCTGTGGACAGAAGAACAATAGTCCTAACACCAAACTTTGCAGCCCAATACAAGTCTCTGACTTTTAAAGATTGGAAAAACTTGACAGATCGCCCCGACAATAACTTTGTACGCCCCTACGGACCAGATCTACCTGGACTTGACATGAGAATTAAATCGGTAAAACGGAAGGCTGAGACAATTCCCAAGAGTGCCAAGAAATATAAGCCATCTTTCAAGGAGGCGGCCACAAATACAGAGCCAGAACCAGAGCCAGTGTTTAAATGTCCACCTGAGCCAGTGTTTAAATGCCCAGCACCCATTGAAGATCCTGACCCCGTTGAAGATCCTGAATCCATTGAAAGTCCTGACCCCATTGAAAGTCCTGAGATATGTCCCGTTGAAGATCCTGAATCCATTGAAAGTCCTGAGATATGCCCCATTGAAAATCCTGAGATATGTCCAGAGCCCGTTGAAGATCCTGAACCCATTGAAAATCCAGCTCCCATTCAAAATCCTGAATCCATTGAAAATCCAGAATATTTTTATGGATGGCCTACTATTGAAAGGTCAGAGATACAAACTGAACTGGATGAGCTTGATAATATTTTATGTACGCCTTTATCCATGCCAGCGGATACGCTAGACTCGTTGATGGATGATCTTATGACGCCATCAACTATACAGTATACGATGGAGACTCAGTCAGGCTTTGAACTGCCAGACTTCATATAAAAACAAAAAATATGTAAAATTTAAAAAATTTGGGTCAAACGAGGCTTCCTCATGTTTAGATTTGTCATTATGACTTATCTTTACGATGGAAGCCTCGTTTTACCCATTTTTTTTAAATCAAAATGTTACCAATATTGGTATTGAAAAAAAAATAACTTGTAAAATTTATCAGAACAATAAAAAAATTGGGTCAAACGAGGCATGTTTAGATTTGTCAGTATGACTTATCTTTACAATGGAAGCCTCGTTTGACCCATTTTTTAAATCATAATGCTACCAATATTGGATTTGTAAAAATAATAACTTGTAAATTTTATCAGATTAATTAGAAAGTGACACATAACAATACTTTATAAAAGTCCATCTAAGTCACATTAAAATCAACCAACCAACCAACCTAAAAAAAAAAAAAAAAAAAAAAAAAAAAAAAAAGCCTCATTTTAAATGAAACCTGTTAATTTTGATCATGTCTATCGTGGATCGCTTGCCATCCAAGCCATTCGTAGCAATTAGATGTTTGAACTGACCCTTTAAAATTTATCTAAACCATAGTAGCCTTTCAATTTTGACCGTTTAAACGTGGATCAGCTATGCAAGAGGTCATGATAAAACTGAGTCACGCTGAGCGTTGCCTGTATCATGTCAAACGAAGACCTTTGACATGGCAATTGAAAACGGGGTATCGCTTAGCAGCCGTCCATAAAAATTTAAACGTGCTGGGCCATAAACGTAACCATTGAACTCTGGGCCATGCTTAGCGGTAGCAGCCCATATTGTAAAAATGATATTTACGAGATACAATGGCAAAGCGACAAATGAAAAGCTTAAATGTAGCGGCCCAGTCTATGGCATCATTTTAAATGTTAATATTGAGCCATCCAAGAGACCTTAATAGAATCAGCTTACTGAACAGGTGAAATCTGAAAAACGTAGAGAGCCCATATTGTAAAAATTTAAAATTATAAAATTCAAAAGTGGATATATGTAGGAAGTGTGTTAAGTTTTAAAGTCCACTCTTAAAATAAAACCAACCAACCAACCTTGGAAAAAAAAAAAAAAAAAAAAAAAAAAAAAAAAAAAAAATTTTTTTTTTTTTTTTTTTTTTTTTTTTTTTTTTTTCAAGGTTGGTTGGTTGGTTTTATTTTAAGAGTGGTCATGTGACTAGTAAACATCATCGGATCAAAAAGTGATATAACCGAGATTAATTTCGGTGTTAAAAAGAAGAACCCAAATTGTCTTCCCAACTGGCTGAACCCAGATTAGGTATTTTTTAGCTTAAAATCTTAGCTGATCTGAGTTTGGTCGTTGGTAAAAAATATCAGCGGATTTTTCTAAGGCCCAAATGAAATTTTTTCAAACTAAATCTGGCAGACTAGAATTTTAGTAAGAATCTGAGTTACACAGCGAGAAGCCACTTTGGGGGAGCCACTTTGATTTAGAAAAATAGAGCGTTTCCTTCAAGTCAGATCTGTCTCGGTACTACGTTTTGGGCTCGTCCAAGCTTCAGATCCTCAGGTTTTCGTTAGACTTCTTAGAGATTTTGACCTTGACCCCGAACGAAGAGGTTATTGACCCCAAGGAAAAGGTTATGACCCCCATGAACTGAGTCGATACACTGAGTCGATACACTGTTTAAATTTCTTCGTACTTGGACAATCTGTGTTTCAAACTATCATTTTCAGCTTTCAAACTATCATTTTCAGTTTTCAAGATAGTCATTTCTGCTTTCAGCCTTTCCATTGCCTCTTTCAGGCTAGCAATTTCGTTCACGTGTAAATTATAAATAATTTCCAAATATTCCAGTTTTTGGATTTGCAGCATTTCTCTCAGTTCCCTGATATTATTTTCGTAACTCTCTTTCATTTTTTTCATTTCGGCCTCTATCCCTTTGCATCGTCCCAATACGGGCATCACGCATTGAATGCACATCTGTTGAAGTCTGCTGGGTTCCCAATAATCTTCTTTCACGACTTCGTAAAACATCTTGTAATCTTGTTCGGTCTGCAAGCCTGGCGTAAAAAACATCTTTTGTCCGTTGTTCAGATGCAAGAAGTATTGGGTACGCCTGCTAGCCGACTTGAAAGTTCTAGATACGGGCAGTACCAGGTTCAATTTTATGTCTGGCAAATGTTTGATTTTGATTTGATATTTTCCGTTGATGTACGCTATTGGAACTTTGAGCAATTTATCGGGAAGTATGTTGGCATAGTTCTGGGTTATGAGTTTCAGGATGCCTCCGTTCCAGAGCGTAACCAGGACCAGCCTGTAATCTTTGGGCAGCGTTTCTTGGATGTAAAAATGGTTCATGTTACCCACCCCTTTACGGTCTTCGAACGAAAAATTACAGCTGGATTGGCGGCGGCTGAGATATCCCAGCGTATTGACCAAATGCCAGGCTGTCTCTATAGATTTACTTTTCAGGCATCTGTAACCGACATACGGTCGTTCGTCGGGCCTGATCCTACCCCACACGTTCTTGTGAAAATGATCTTCTGAATGAGTTACCACGACCATGTGCCTATGCTGCCTGAATTTGGGATTGGGTTCCTTCCCGCCGTCGCACCAACATGAAAATGGCAAGGTCTGGGTCAAGCCGTCGTCTCTATCCATGGATCTTATAAAATCCCTATAGGCTACTGCTCGCACCATGACGTGGATGAACGCCAGGTTGCCTTCAAGATATTTCAGCACGCAAGAGGCGGCTAAATTCAGCGTTTCGTCTTGAAACGGTACGGGTCTAAATCGATAGGCCAGACGGGTTCGTAGGCCCAGTCGTCCATGAAGAAACGCGTATGATCGAAAAAATCTTCTTTTGCGCACATTGGGCTGAAATCGAAAAATTCGTACTCATCCACTTCAATAGGCTCAGGCTCAGGTTCAGGTTCAGGCATCCTAAATCTAAAATTTCTAAAGCATTCCAGCAAATGATCAGCGGCGCCGTTCTTACCCCCGCTTACGAATGTAAATTGGCCCTCGCACCAAACGCAGCATCTTCGGGGGTTCAAGCCGATTTCATTCTTACAATGCCTTTCATAATCTTTGGGCAAGACGAGAACGTTGCAGCGTGGACATGAAAACGGAGTTCTGTCGCGTAGGAGAGCGTTTGCATATCTCTTCAAATTGGGACCGGCAGGCATGGTGAATGGCAAGACTAAATTTGGGACAGTATATATAGGTTGGCTAGAGGCAATCAACCAATCCACCAACCTTGAAAAAAAAAAAAAAAAAAAAAAAAAAAAAAAAAAAAATTTTTTTTTTTTTTTTTTTTTTTTTTTTTTCAAGGTTGGTGGATTGGTTGATTGCCTCTAGCCAACCTATATATATCGTGCTAAAATATCTACACTATCATTGTCCAGAAATGCCATAGTAGGTTGGGTCGTGTCTATATAAATGATGGCGCCCAAACAGACATTGTGTCTTTTTTTTGGCAGATATATATATATGTGCTGCATCCCAATTTGAAGTATATACACTCTCGCATGTGACTTGTGTATCGACTCAGTGTATCGACTCAGTAAAAATCTTGTCGTGACGTCATAGAGTCAAATACTACCCCAAAGTGGCTTCTCGTTGTGTAACTCAGATTCTTACTAAAATTCTAGTCTGCCAGATTTAGTTTGAAAAAATTTCATTTGGGCCTTAGAAAAATCCGCTGATATTTTTTACCAACGACCAAACTCAGATCAGCTAAGATTTTAAGCTAAAAAATACCTAATCTGGGTTCAGCCAGTTGGGAAGACAATTTGGGTTCTTCTTTTTAACACCGAAATTAATCTCGGTTATATCACTTTTTGATCCGATGATGTTTACTAGTCACATGACCACTCTTAAAATAAAACCAACCAACCAACCTTGAAAAAAAAAAAAAAAAAAAAAAAAAAAAAAAAAAAATATTTTTTTTTTTTTTTTTTTTTTTTTTTTTTTTTTTTCCAAGGTTGGTTGGTTGGTTTTATTTTAAGAGTGGACTTTAAAACTTAACACACTTCCTACATATATCCACTTTTGAATTTTATAATTTTAAATTTTTACAATATGGGCTCTCTACGTTTTTCAGATTTCACCTGTTCAGTAAGCTGATTCTATTAAGGTCTCTTGGATGGCTCAATATTAACATTTAAAATGATGCCATAGACTGGGCCGCTACATTTAAGCTTTTCATTTGTCGCTTTGCCATTGTATCTCGTAAATATCATTTTTACAATATGGGCTGCTACCGCTAAGCATGGCCCAGAGTTCAATGGTTACGTTTATGGCCCAGCACGTTTAAATTTTTATGGACGGCTGCTAAGCGATACCCCGTTTTCAATTGCCATGTCAAAGGTCTTCGTTTGACATGATACAGGCAACGCTCAGCGTGACTCAGTTTTATCATGACCTCTTGCATAGCTGATCCACGTTTAAACGGTCAAAATTGAAAGGCTACTATGGTTTAGATAAATTTTAAAGGGTCAGTTCAAACATCTAATTGCTACGAATGGCTTGGATGGCAAGCGATCCACGATAGACATGATCAAAATTAACAGGTTTCATTTAAAATGAGGCTTTTTTTTTTTTTTTTTTTTTTTTTTTTTTTAGGTTGGTTGGTTGGTTGATTTTAATGTGACTTAGATGGACTTTTATAAAGTATTGTTATGTGTCACTTTCTAATTAATCTGATAAAATTTACAAGTTATTATTTTTACAAATCCAATATTGGTAGCATTATGATTTAAAAAATGGGTCAAACGAGGCTTCCATTGTAAAGATAAGTCATACTGACAAATCTAAACATGCCTCGTTTGACCCAATTTTTTTATTGTTCTGATAAATTTTACAAGTTATTTTTTTTTCAATACCAATATTGGTAACATTTTGATTTAAAAAAAATGGGTAAAACGAGGCTTCCATCGTAAAGATAAGTCATAATGACAAATCTAAACATGAGGAAGCCTCGTTTGACCCAAATTTTTTAAATTTTACATATTTTTTGTTTTTATATGAAGTCTGGCAGTTCAAAGCCTGACTGAGTCTCCATCGTATACTGTATAGTTGATGGCGTCATAAGATCATCCATCAACGAGTCTAGCGTATCCGCTGGCATGGATAAAGGCGTACATAAAATATTATCAAGCTCATCCAGTTCAGTTTGTATCTCTGACCTTTCAATAGTAGGCCATCCATAAAAATATTCTGGATTTTCAATGGATTCAGGATTTTGAATGGGAGCTGGATTTTCAATGGGTTCAGGATCTTCAACGGGCTCTGGACATATCTCAGGATTTTCAATGGGGCATATCTCAGGACTTTCAATGGATTCAGGATCTTCAACGGGACATATCTCAGGACTTTCAATGGGGTCAGGACTTTCAATGGATTCAGGATCTTCAACGGGGTCAGGATCTTCAATGGGTGCTGGGCATTTAAACACTGGCTCAGGTGGACATTTAAACACTGGCTCTGGTTCTGGCTCTGTATTTGTGGCCGCCTCCTTGAAAGATGGCTTATATTTCTTGGCACTCTTGGGAATTGTCTCAGCCTTCCGTTTTACCGATTTAATTCTCATGTCAAGTCCAGGTAGATCTGGTCCGTAGGGGCGTACAAAGTTATTGTCGGGGCGATCTGTCAAGTTTTTCCAATCTTTAAAAGTCAGAGACTTGTATTGGGCTGCAAAGTTTGGTGTTAGGACTATTGTTCTTCTGTCCACAGGAAAATAGATCTCTGGCTCTGGTTCTTGGGACGACTCTTGAGATGACTCCGGAAAATAGATTTCTGGCTCTTGGGATGGAGACGTTGGCTTATCAAAATATTTAGATGTTATTCTGGGAACTTCAATATTCATTTCCACGGGGGAGTCTTCCTCATCATCTATATGCTGTATCATGGGCGTTGGTACGGATATGTCGTACATACCATCTATTTTTGTTATGCGTTCTACCAAAGGATTTTTGGTTTCGAAGCCCAACTCTAAATTCTCTGGCACAATGTCCAAACTGAAAAAGTTTTTTTGAGTTGTAAACAGAATGTAGGTGGTCCCAGCAGGCACCTTGTAACTGGAGTCGGCAATCAGTATGTAACGATCGTAGTAATGGAGCTTGTCGCCAGCAAAGTATCTGTTGTCCGGTTTTACTCGTGTCTCGCCAGGACGCCTCACAAAGAACAGGAATGGCACGTTCAATGTCTGTATTATATGGGCGCATCCTTGTCCGACGGTTCGCTGGCCAAATGTAAAGTAGGACTTTACGAGAAACTGGTTGTTGGGGCACTTGAAACCAATTCTCACGTCGGCGTTGGTTCTGTTGGCTTCGCTGGGGGGTCTTTTATATCGATTCATCAGAGTGCTCCATTTAATCTCCTGAGGTCTCAGCGGATAGTTTGTCTTGGCCTCTCTGCCTATGGCTGGGATTGTATTCGTTATCTTGTCCGTCAGAGTACGTTTTTTGAATTCAATCTTCAAATCGGACGTCATGTATAGACAGAATACACAAATCTTGCCTTCACCGATCATGGTTTGGAAGTGTGGATACTCTTCCAATTTCTTAACGGTAGGCGAAAGGTTTTTGGGAAACAGCTCGATAACCCCAAAACGGTTTCGTAGCGAGTTTACCGCTTTAAGCTTCTTCAGAGAGCATTGAGTTTTATACATATTGGTAGTTTAAAGCTCCGAAGAGAGAATGGCTATTCGATCAAATGTCAGAGCTTATATAGTCGATCTGATGCAGGATATTGCATAAGTCGGTTTTCGCTGGAACAGGATATTGCATAAGTCAGTTTCTACGAAAACAGGATGAGATAAGGCTATTTATAGATGTCGCTAAACGCGGAAACAGGATATTGTATAACTCATTTGCTATGATGCATTTTTATAGACTCAGATAAGCATTGCTGGAAGTGCTTTAACATGATATATATATAGGTTATCTAGAGTCAATCAACCAACCAACCAACCTTGAAAAAAAAAAAAAAAAAAAAAAAAAAAAAAAAAAAAAAAAAAAATATTTTTTTTTTTTTTTTTTTTTTTTTTTTTTTAAGGTTGGTTGATTGATTGATTGACTCTAGATAACCTATATATATATCATGCTAAAGTAACAGTTTATCTAAATTTGCTGATGTGCCACCACCTCTGTCAAAATTTTCAATTTTTTTTAATTTGAAAAAAATGACTTAAAAGTAATTAAATTGCTTATTTTACTATGTATATGTAATAAGAATCACGATTCCACGATTAGTTTTCAAAAATATTTTTATTTTAAGATTACGTTTCTAAAGTTGGCCAAATTTGCAAAATTTTCAATTTTTTTTAAATTTGAAAAAAATGACTGAATTAAATTGCTTATTTTACTATGTATATGTAATAAGAATCACGATTCCACGATTAGTTTTCAAAAATATTTTTATTTTAAGATTACGTTTCTAAAGTTGGCCAAATTTGCAAAATTTTCAATTTTTTTTAAATTTGAAAAAAATGACTGAATTAAATTGCTTATTTTACTATGTATATGTAATAAGAATCACGATTCCACGATTAGTTTTCAAAAATATTTTTATTTTAAGATTACGTTTCTAAAGTTGTCAAAGTCTAAATCTTCATTTTTGAAAATATACTTAATTCAATTAGCATTATAAATATATCAGTTATAAAAATATCCATTCAAATTCTTAAGTCAAAATCTTAAACGCATCCAATATTGGCAATATAATTGTTACAAAAAAAACGGGTCGAACGAAGTGTCAAAGACAGTAATCTGCCATGAGACACTTCGTTCGACCCGATTTTTTTATAAATCGTTTGGGCTTAAACCCAACAGTAATTTTTCCTGGCCTCTGTTTGTATGTGGCTATAGCATTTGCCATCTCTCAGATCGACGATTGACTTGATAACGACTATGCCCTGCCGTCTTCGAATTCTAGGATCTTCAAAGCCGGCAGTTTTTAGTTTAGGCCGTACCACAAAATCTATCTTCGGTGGAGGCTTCCAAGGGCGATAAACTGTTACTTTGGACGGGTCTTCTGAAATTGGAGAGTTTGGTAGCGGGCTTAATAGCGTTGGTACTTTAAAATACATCATCTCTGACATGGGTATTGAAATTTGAACTGGATCAGGATCAGGCTTAGATGTGGGAACTGGATCAGGCTTAGGTGTGGGAACTGGATCTGGTTTAAGTGCTGGTTTTTGAATGAGAACTGGATCTGGCTTAGGTGTGGGAACTGGATCTGGCTTAGGTGTGGGATCTGGTTTAAGTGCTGGTTTTTGAATGAGAACTGGAGCCGGTTTAGGTTTGGGAATAATGGTTGGAGCTGGCATTTTCATAGAACGGTCGTAATTACATATCAATTCACAAGATATGCGAGGGGTGTTCAATACGTTCCATTGCGGTATTATGACACAGTCGCAATCAACTCGTTCGTCCGTCAGAGAGTCAAATGAAAGAGTGGTCATTTCAAAAAGCAGAGGCTCAGAATGAATAAGCTGAGGCGAGAGGCCGGTATTTATACTCTGGCGAGCGGATCTGATAAGGCTCGACCGGATGACCTTTTAGATTATCGCTTAGAGAGGATGTCCTGTTGCTATCGGCGAGGGCCTTTGAAACAACCGTTGCTGGCAAAGATTGAGATAGACTGATGAAGTGGCACGTCAGCGATACTATATATAGAGAATGTAATCAACCAACCAACCAACCTTGAAAAAAAAAAAAAAAAAAAAAAAAAAAAAAAAAATTTTTTTTTTTTTTTTTTTTTTTTTTTTTTTTTTTTTCAAGGTTGGTTGGTTGGTTGATTACATTCTCTATATATAGTATCGCTGACGTGCCACTTCATCAGTCTATCTCAATCTTTGCCAGCAACGGTCGTCTAGTTACTATGTCTCGTAATGGGTTTTCAGCAAGACTAGAGTTAGATTTTTCTATAAAAGCCTATGATCTATTCTGATTTCATGAAAACCTGCAGTATCTTGTAATTTGTTAGACAAAAGTCTTGTTTCAAAGCCAATATTGTATAAATTACGCTATTTCATCCTATTTTAAAGGAAATGGATTTAGACATCAGGAGTGAGTTTATGCATGACCGTACAGTAGAAGAAATAAATTCCACTCCCACCCACCCTAATAGATATACTATATATATACTATATATATAGACTGCAGCGCCATCTACAGGCTAAAGAAATATAGCTTTAGTAGCCAACTTAGAAATATAGCTTTAACGGCCAACTGTAGCAGCCAACTTAGAAATATCTTTAGAAAAATAACTTTAGAAACCAACCAACAGAATGAATGAGTACGGAGCCGCTATTTATACTAAATATAAATCAACTAATCAACCAACCATCTGAAAAAAAAAAAAAAAAAAAAAAAAAAAAAAAAAAAATTTTTTTTTTTTTTTTTTTTTTTTTTTTTTTTTTTTTTTTTTTTAGATGGTTGGTTGATTAGTTGATTTATATTTAGTATAAATAGCGGCTCCGTACTCATTCATTCTGTCTTCACTCTCATTGAAATAGCTTATTAGATATTTTCTAGTCTCTGTTTCTAATTTATTTACGATGGCTCTTATCAAGTACCACGAGATCACAAGCCAAATTTATTCGGGCATACCTTTAATAGCTACCGAAAAATTGGATGGCTCTAATATCGGTATTGGCTACGTGAAGAATACGTTCAGGATACAATCTAGAAACGTAGTGCTAGATGAAAAGACACGCCTTTTTAACTTGAACGCAATCTTGGAACCGCTGTCGGAAAAGGTACGGCTTATCAAAGACATTTTACATGACAATTTTATCATTTATGGAGAAGTATTCGGAAGCCACATGAAGAGAATAACCTATCGCGATTTTGAATCCGAAGCCGTATTCGGTAGCAATACTGTCTTTTTTCGGGCCTTCGACATCTACCAACTGGATTCAGATACGTTTATGAAGTATAGCGATGCCGTGAACATTTTCCAGCGAGTGAAGCTACCCCACGTACCCATCTTAGATTTAGATTACCAAACGATAGGGGATCTGTACGAAAAAGTTGAAACGTATCCCAGCGCTTATGCAGAGTGTCCGCTAGAAGGATTCGTCATGAAGGCCGATGCTGAAGAATCTCCACGCTCTAGGAACATTTTTAAGGTTAAGCGTAAGCAGTTCAACGAACAAGCCCTGAACAAGTACAAGATCAAAAATTATGTAAATTATAATAGATACCTATCTGCGTACTCGAAAATCGGCGAAGACTTTGAAAAAATCAAAGAAGAAATGGTGAGCGATTCGCTAAAAGATATAATTTCAGTCTATGAAAAGGACGGGGGATATGACTTGGACTCGATTCGCACAGAGATTGAAAACGAGGCGGATAAGCTTATAAAGAAGTTTTCTAGATCAGTTAAGGAAAAGCAGGTTATCAAAGATGATAACTAAATAAACAACTAACTATAGAATATCCATGAGTGGGCGTGGCATGAAAAAAAAAAAAAAAAAAAAAAAAAAAAAAAAAAAAAAAATATTTTTTTTTTTTTTTTTTTTTTTTTTTTTTTTTTTCATGCCACGCCCACTCATGGATATTCTATATAAATAGTGGTTCCGTACTCAAGCTACCATCATTCTGTCCTCTGTTTATTGTAAGTTCATAGCGCAATCATGTATCTGAAAATTTGTTTTGATACCAAGCCTGCACTCATCGCCGCTACTGTTGGTAGAGATGTTTATTTCATAGCCGTCGAAGTTGGCAAATATCTAGGCTACGCGTCACCTTACAACTTTGCACATCGATATTCCAACAAGGATCTGGCTAATCTATATCCCAATGCACAACGCTTGAACATGAGTTCCAGGCGCGTGTTTGATTTCAACGATATGCTGCACGTACTTGTGAAGACGCACCGAATGCCTATCGAGGAGATCTGCCGTATCCAGAAACTGTGGACCGATGGCCGGGTAACCTCTACGTATCCCAGCATTATACCGTTCAGCAGAAAGATGGCCTTTGAAATCACAGTTCGAAACGAAGGCGAGACGAATTTACAAGATTGGCTTAAAGGGTATTACGAATACTCGAGGGCGGTCTGCGAACAACATACGAATATCTACGCACCCCCGTCGGTAGAATCCAGGTATGGGGATACTGAAGAAGAGAAACCTAGCAACTTTTCCATGCGTGTGAGAGCTGAAGGTATATGGTCTGTCAAATCGGGCGACATGCTTCAAGAATTGACTGCTACGGTTAAGAGAAAGTTTGAGGAAATAGAGAAAGACTATGTAGTTGACGAAAAAGACAGAGCGTATGAGTTGACCGTCAAACTGGCTCGTAGAGAGATAGTTTAATTATGTTAAACTACCAACTGTGAAAAAAATGTTTGAGTCAATCAACCAATCAACCAACCTTTGAAAAAAAAAAAAAAAAAAAAAAAAAAAAAAAAAAAAAAAAAAAAATTTTTTTTTTTTTTTTTTTTTTTTTTTTTTTTTTTCAAGGTTGGTTGATTGATTGATTGACTCTAGCTAGCCTATATATATCATGCTAAAGTAACAGTTTATCTAAATTTGCTGATGTGCCACCACCTCTGTCAATTTTTTTTTAAATTTGAAAAAAAACGACTGAAAGTAATTAAATTGCTTATTTTACTATGTATATGTAATAAGAATCACGATTCCACGATTAGTTTTCAAAAATATTTTTATTTTAAGATCACGTTTTTAAAGTTGGCCAAAATTTTCAATTTTTTTTTAAATTTGAAAAAAACGACTGAAAAGTAATTAAATTGCTTATTTTACTATGTATATGTAATAAGAATCACGATTCCACGATTAGTTTTCAAAAATATTTTTATTTTAAGATCACGTTTTTAAAGTTGGCCAAAATTTTCAATTTTTTTTAAATTTGAAAAAAATGACTGAAAAGTAATTAAATTGCTTATTTTACTATGTATATGTAATAAGAATCACGATTCCACGATTAGTTTTCAAAAATATTTTTATTTTAAGATCACGTTTTTAAAGTTGGCCAAAATTTTCAATTTTTTTTAAATTTGAAAAAAATGACTGAAAAGTAATTAAATTGCTTATTTTACTATGTATATGTAATAAGAATCACGATTCCACGATTAGTTTTCAAAAATATTTTTATTTTAAGATCACGTTTTTAAAGTTGGCCAAAATTTTCAATTTTTTTTAAATTTGAAAAAAATGACTGAAAAGTAATTAAATTGCTTATTTTACTATGTATATGTAATAAGAATCACGATTCCACGATTAGTTTTCAAAAATATTTTTATTTTAAGATTACGTTTCTAAAGTTGGTCAAATTTGCAATAGTCAACTCAAAGTCTAAATCTTCATTTTTGAAAATATACTTAATTCAATTAGTATAATCTGAAGACAGGATATTGCATAAGTCAGTTTCTACGAAAACAGGATGAGATAATGCTTATTTTAGATGAAACAGGATATTGCCAATCTGAAGACAGGATATTGCATAAGTCAGTTTCTACGAGAACAGGATGAGATAAGGCTTATTATAGATGTCGCGGAAACAGGATATTGTATAACTCATTTGCTATGAAAACAGGATGCATTTTTATAGACGCAGATAAGCATTGCTGGACAATGATAATGTATATACTTTAGCATAATATATATATATAGGTTAGCTAGAGGCAATCAATCAATCAATCAACCAACCTTGAAAAAAAAAAAAAAAAAAAAAAAAAAAAAAAATATTTTTTTTTTTTTTTTTTTTTTTTTTTTTTTTTTTTTTTCAAGGTTGGTTGATTGATTGATTGACTCTAGCTAGCCTATATATATCATGCTAAAGTAACAGTTTATCTAAATTTGCTGATGTGCCACCACCTCTGTCAAAATTTTCAATTTTTTTTAAATTTGAAAAAAAAACAACTGAAAAGTAATTAAATTGCTTATTTTACTATGTATATGTAATAAGAATCACGATTCCACGATTAGTTTTCAAAAATATTTTTATTTTAAGATTGCGTTTCTAAAGTTGGCCAAATTTGCAAAATTTTCAATTTTTTTTAAATTTGAAAAAAAACGACTGAAAAGTAATTAAATTGCTTATTTTACTATGTATATGTAATAAGAATCACGATTCCACGATTAGTTTTCAAAAATATTTTTATTTTAAGATCACGTTTCTAAAGTTGGGCAAATTTGCAAAATTTTCAATTTTTTTTAAATTTGAAAAAAAATAACTCAAAAGTAATTAAATTGCTTATTTTACTATGTATATGTAATAAGAATCATGATTCCACGATTAGTTTTCAAAAATATTTTTATTTTAAGATTACGTTTCTAAAGTTGGTCAAATTTGCAATTTTTTTTAAATTTGAAAAAAATACTTAATTCAATCCCATCCATATATTTTTCAGTCTTAATAATATTTTCATACATGTAATTGTAAAGTCTCAACTTAAACGTCTTAATTATTTTTTTTATGCTGATAACCTCTTCAATACTAGCTTAATAGATTTTTTTTATAAATACTTAAATTAAGCACCCTTAGAATCAAAGTCTTAAATTAAACCCGTCCAATGTTGGCACTATATCTATCGCAAAAAAATGGGTCGAACGAGGTGTCAAAGACAGAAATTCTGCCATGAGACACCTCGTTCGACCCATTTTTTTACTCTCATTTTAAAGATTAACACAAGCTCTCTATGGTTTGCTCATTAGATGACCTCCTGATAGTCATCTTCAATGGTCCGGTCATTTGGGATTTGTATAATTCATAATCCTCATATTCAAGTTCGAAAAATTTCCTCACCTGTAGTTGGTATGTGGCAAGGAAGTCTTCGAACTTGGTATGGGACCTTTCTACAAATCTAACACCTATGGCTTTCACGAAGCTGAGCTTCATGTTAGCCTGGTATTTCACCATGGCCGAACCATCGAACATCTTATCAAACTCCTGTTCGCCCATGAACCCTCCCAAATGATGTTTGGCTTCGCTAATGGAGAAGATTCTCGTCTTAGCGAGCCATTTGGGTAAATCGATTTTAGGGTCCATTACATCTCGGACTGTGAGGCCTGCATATCTTTCGGCAAAATGAAGATCTAAAGGATGCCTTGAATAGATAGCCAGGTCCTCAGCCCGGACAAACAGGGTACCATCGGAGGCCATTAGGCATTTAAAGGCAACGCCATAAGCGTAATTTTTTACATGGAAAAACATGACTGACAGAGAGCTAATGAATCTAAGCAGCTAGTAGAGAGATCGACTAGCAATTGAAGAGCTCTCGCTGGACACTCGTATATATACCCGGTCTTATCAATAGGATCTGATAGTAATTTTATACGTTATCAAGAGGAAAGGCTTGCATAATATCCTGTCTCTCGAGCAATCTGATTATAACCGGGCATCCTGAGGAAAGGCTTACATAATATCCTGTCAATACTTCTGGAAAAATCTTTTTATAGAGATCTGATTATAACCGGGCTTCCTGCATCCTGAGGAAAGGCTTACATAATATCCTGTCAACACTTCTCGAAAAATCTTTTTATAGAGATCTGATTGTAATTTTAATCGAAGCAGCTTATCAAGCATCCTGAGGAAAGGCTTGCATAATATCCTGTCTCTCGAAAATCTTTTTATAGATTATAATGACTGGCTTGGCTACACTTAATCTTTAAAACTTTTAAATTTTACATATAAAATGTAAATTTTAAACGAAAAAATTAAAATTTTAAATTCAGATCTCTTAAATTTAGCTATCGATATTTTATCAAGATTAATATTTATCTTATAGCTAAACCATATCCCTTGAAAATTACAATCGGTACGCATTCAATGTTGGCTTGGCTACACTTAGTCTTTAAAAATTTTAAATTTTACATGCAAATTTTAAACGAAAAAATTAAATTTTTAAATTCAGATCCCTTAAATTTAGCTATCGAGTCTGTTTATTTTACCAAGTTTCATATTTATCTTATAGCTAAGCCATACCCCTTGAAAATTTAGAGATCAGAGTATAATGACCGCCACACTTAGTCTTTAAAAATTTTAAATTTTACACGAAAAAAATGTAAATTTTAAACGAAAAAATTAAATTTTTAAATTCAGATTCCTTAAATTTAGCTATAGAGTATGCATATTTTATCAAGATACAAAATTATCTTATAGCTAAGCCATATCCCTTGAAAATTTAGAATTATAATGACTGCCATACTTAGTCTTTAAAAATTTTAAATTTTACATACAAATTTTAAACGAAACAATTAAATTTTTAAACTCAGATACCTTAAATTTAGCTATAGATATTTTATCAAAATTATCTTATAGCTAAGCCATATCCCTTGAAAATTACAAGTTCAAATCGGTACGCATCCAATGTTGGCACTCTATCTATCGCAAAAAAATGGGCCGAGCGAAGCCTCAATGATCATGAGAGGCTTCGCTCGACCCATTTTTTTGCACCTCGTCCTGATCTTAAGACGAGGATTTATAGAAGTAGGGCTTGTTTCCCACCAAAACTTTTATTTTTCGGGGGAAATAGCCTAGCTCCAAATCCCCATATCGTTCGCCGAATACATAAGTGTCCATGGGTACCGTTGCCAGGTACTCCTCCATGACATTCTTTAAGTCGGCCAAGAAACTCTCCATTGTGGCATTGGATGAGGTAATGGCCGCGAGCTTAACCTGGACAGGCCGCCTCAGGTTTAAGCTGCATTCGATGGGGGTGAGAATTTCAATCGGCCCCTGAAATAGGGAGTCAAACTCTCCTGGATGCATATCCATCAATATTTTTGCATCCTCTAGTCCAAAGACGCATGTCTTGGCTAGAGACGGGGGTAGTTTCAAGCCCTCAGGAGCAATGTCAGTTACCGTTATATGGCACAAGTTCACCACTTTACTGGAGTTTTCATGCCCCATGTAATAGGCCACGTCTCGACCTTTGATGAAAATTTGGTCGTCAAATGATAAAAAGCATGTTAATTTAACATTCAGTTCATCGGACAGAATTTGGAAGATCATTTTGGTAAGCAGTAGCTCAGAATGAAATGTCTCGTCCAGCAGCCTGTATTTATACTAGCAGTAATCTTTAGTTCTATCTAAATTCCAAGTAAATATCTTATCTATGACGCACATCCTCATGCTATCGGATTAATTATATAAATAATTTTATCGTTCTAGAAGGACAGATTTTATCGAAAAAAACAGCTGATACATCCTGTTTTCTTAGTAAAGCCTGATAAAACGAGGTCACGACTCGGGTATATATACGAGCTGCCTCTAAGAGCCTGCATCATTTTGACTTTTATTGCCATAAGTCATGCTATTCACTATTGAACATCCACAGCTTGACGCTAAAATCCTATTCGTAGTCTCTGCGGATGGACTTTTGTTCGTCAGGGCCTCTGATGTGGCCAAGCTGATGGGTAAGGGTAGCGCCTACGTGAAAAAAACAACCAGGCTGAAGGTGTGCGATCTCGTTTACAGGAGGGTCAGGTTACCTATCTCTCTAGCCAATACCTGGGTGTATCCAGTCGACGAGATACATTTTGGAGATGCCCTGTCGTCGTTGGGATTCGAGGCCATGCTGACATCCTCTAAAATCCAGATTCTAGACCCCATAGTACCCACCTCATGCATCCATAAAGCCATCCGAATTCGGATCGTGAGGGACTCTGACACATACATAAATGAATTCTTAAAAGATTTCATAGAGAGAACCATGCTGTTCTTCGATGGGGACCACGATGACGACCCTCGCCTCCACGAAGATAGATTTGAGACTATTTCTTGGACAGACACCCCTCCGTCCAAAATCAAAGTCTTTGTGGGGGATCGATCTAGATGGTACAAACTGATGCCTTAAATCTGGAGGGGGCAAAAAAATGGGCCGAACGAAGCGTCTCATGGCAGATTTCTGTCTTTGACGCTTCGTTCGGCCCATTTTTTTGCGATAGATAGAGTGCCAATATTGGATGTTTATAAATTGAGACTTTGAATTGGATAGTAATATTTTAATATTAAAACGATGCCTCTGAGATAGCTTTGAGATAGAAATATCGAATAAGGATTATTTAATCCAAGTCAATCAACCAATCAACCAACCTTGAAAAAAAAAAAAAAAAAAAAATATTTTTTTTTTTTTTTTTTTTTTTTTTTTTTTTTTCAAGGTTGGTTGATTGGTTGATTGACTTGTATTCATTCTTTATAAATAGCCGTACTCATTCCTTCATTCTGTCTTCTAGCATCAACCTTCAATTTACAATATTGAATAAGGACATTTTTTAAATGAACCAATATTGAATATATTTTTTTAACGATTCGATAAACAAATAATATATTTTTAACGATTCGATAAACAAATAATAAATATTTTATTATTAAAAATAAAATATTTAAATAATAAATATTTTATTATTAAAATAAAATATTTAAATAATATATTTAAATTCTAAATATTTATTATTCAAACCGACAACTGAATCGAATCGTGAAAAATTCTGACGGGGTGGAGTTGCTCGAATAATACTTCTGGCGACTGTCTGATAGACCTTTATATGCCGTAAAGAAGTAGGTTCACCCAGCTTTGCGGTACTTGGCATAGGAGCTGTAGTTTGAATAGATCGTAACTGTAATCTTTAAATCTTATTTTTAAAAATTTACATGCTTACATTTCTAATGTCTCGTGAGCGAGATTGGCGGGAGCTGTAGTTTTAACTCTTAATTGTAAAAATTTACATGCTTAAATTTCTAATGTCTCGTCAGCGACTTTGGCATAGGAGCTGAATAGACTGTAATCTTTAAATCTTAATTGTAAAAATTTACATGACTGCATGCTTAAATTTCTAATGTCTCGTGAGCGTTGCTGAGATTGGCGGGAGTTTGAATAGCTCGTAACTGTAATCTTTAAATCTTAATTGTAAAAATTTACATGCTTAAATTTCTAATGTCTCGTTTCTAATGTCTCGTCAGCGACTTTGGTATAAGAGCTGTAGTCTGAATAGATTGTAATATTTAAATCTTAATTGTAAAAATTTACATGCTTAAATTTCTAATGTCTCGTTTCTAACGTCTCGTCAGCGAGATTGGCGGTACTTGGCATAGGTTTGAATAGATCTTAATTGTAAAAATTTACATGCTTACATTTCTAATGTCTTGTCTGGCAGCATAGGTTTGAATAGACTGTAATCTTTAAATCTTAATTGTAAAAATGTACATGACTGCATGCTTAAATTTTTAATGTCTCGTTTCTAATGTCTGACACAATATCTCGGATCAGGGGATTCGGTCTTAGCTGAGAAAAGAATCGGGCTGGTGTAACTTGAAGTTTATTTGAAAAAAAAACTAATTAGTACCAACTGAGAACATTAGAAACCAACCATCATATCAACCAACCAACCAACTGTAAAAAAAAAAAAAAAAAAAAAAAAAAAAAAAAAATTTTTTTTTTTTTTTTTTTTTTTTTTTTTTTTTTTTTTTTTTTTTGAGTGGGCGTGGCTTGGATTCATTCTTTATAAATAGCCGTATTCAAACCTTCATTCCTTCATTCTGTCTGCCTAACATTGTATCAGGATCCACGCTTGTCATTGAATTGATCCTGTTTCTGTGACTCTCACACATTGGATAGCTTCTAATATTTATCTCTTTCATTGAAGCTCAGCATGTACAAAATGTGGGAACCGTTGGACAACGACGCAAAGACCGAAATGCAAAATTTAAAGCAGCAAATGTTTGACTTGCAATCTAAATTGGATGCAGAAATCTCACTCTTGAAAACCAAGATTGAAAAATTTGACGTACTGTACTCCAAAATAGATAACTTGTATCAGGAAGAAATTTACAGGCTTAAATTAGAGTTGGGCGTGCAGCAGAACAGATCTCTAGTGCAGATTCAGAAGCAGCAGATCCAGATCCAGAACCTGCAGAACCTGTTGCTCTCTAATCAGATAGCGACTCAACAGAATTCGTTGCGACAGGATAATAATGCGTAGATCATCCTTGTCAGCAACCAACCAACCAACCGTATTTAAAAAAAAAAAAAAAAAAAAATTTTTTTTTTTTTTTTTTTTTTTTTTTTTTTTTTTTTTTTTAGTTGGTTGTTTGCATATTATATATGATCGCTAACAACCGTCATTGTATTTGACCAGCAGCAGTCGTCTAGTCAACAGTCTTCTAGTCATGACAGAGGTATGTCGTTTAATGATTGTTTAAATTGATTCAATATTATCATGTCTTTTAGAGTCTCAAGTTAAATATCATAGGTTTTATAGAATATAATAAAATAAATTAAATAAAATATTTGAAATAAAATATTTTTTTTATCTGAATTTAAACATACAGACATTTCCGCTTCGCGGAAATGTCTGTATGTTTAAATTCAGATAAAAAAAATATTTTATTTCAAACTCAATTATAGGTAAAATATAAATAATAATAATAATAATAATAATAATAATAACAATAATAATAATAATAATAATAATATAATAATATAATAATAATAATAATAATAATAATAATAATAATAATAATAATAATAATAATATAATAATAATATTATAATAATAATATTATAATAATATTATAATAATAATAATAATAATAATAATAATAATAATAATAATAATTATATATATATATATATATATATATATATATATATATATATATATATATATATATATATATATATACTTGTATACTCAAAAAATACTGTAAAACATCTTTTAATTTAAGTGATTATATTTTTGTAGTCTGAATTCGTATGTCAATTATAGTGTCGCTGTCTCAGCGAGTTTCACTATATCGGCACGAGACTATGCTCTTGACAAGTTTGTAGTCTGAATTCGTATGTCAGTTATAGTGTCGCTGTCTCAGCGAGTTTCACTATATCAGCATAAGACTACACTCTTTATTGTCTTGCCAAGTTTGTAGTCTGAATTCGTATGTCAATTATAGTGTCGCTGTCTCAGCGAGTTTCACTATATCAGCATAAGACTACACTCTTTATTGTCTTGCCAAGTTTGTAGTCTGGACTTTGAATGTCAGTTATAGTGTCGCTGTCTCAGCCAATTTCACTATATCAGCATAAGACTACACTCTTTATTGTATTGCCAAGTTTGTAGTTTGAATGTCAGTTATAGTGTCTCAGCCAGTTTCACTATATAGGCATAAGACTACGTTATTTATTGTATTACCAAGTTTGTAGTTCGTATGTCAGTTATAGTGTTGCTGTCTCAGCCAGTTTCACTATATAAGACTACGTTATTTATTGTATTACCAAGTTTGTATGTCAGTGTCTCAGCCAGAATGAGGTTATATTCTTTTATTGTCTTGCCACGTAAGTTGTAATCTATATTATGTATATCGGCTACAGCGTCTCGCCAGTTTTGCGGATAGTGGCTGTCGTTTGAAATTCTAAAAGGGTTAAATGTACTCGAAAAGTATTGTGGCTAGATGGTCTGAAAATATTGACTAATTTTGACGGCTAAATTTACAATATTGGCGTGAAATCTTGTAAATTTATAGGAGATTCATGGGGTAATTTTAGTTTTTTCCACAACAATAAAGGCCTCACCCTTGGAAAATATTAGCGAGAGCAAGCAACTATTTTTTTTTTCTTAAATGTGGCTTATACTACTGATCAGGAAAATTTTTATAAGATTAGTTTATCGCTTGGGACCTTCTAGAATAATTGCGTTTGCAGGATATTATGTAACTCGTTTCCTCAAAGATAAGATCTAATCTATAAACAGTCATCCTGTCGAGCCCTATTATTTTTATCGTTTCTCAGAACCGCTTATCAGATCTCATGCATCCGCCCGCCAGAGTATAAATACCGGCCTCTCGCCTCAGCTTATTCATTCTGACCTTTTGTTTTGCAAAATGCGTTCCGCAGACTCTGACAGGCAATATGATTACGGCTATGCCTTACAACCCAAAAGGAAAATATTAAAGACCTCTCGTCTCTATTGCGAGCTAATACTTCAATACGATAAATCAATGTCTTTGCCAACTCCCAAGCCAGTTTCAAAGCCGACTCCAAAGCCAAAGCCAGATCCCGTTACAATAGCCACATCACAGAAGATGTACTTAAAAGTTCCAAATCCCATAAGCCGACTGCCAAAATCTCCTGAAGTCTCTACCAGGTACAAAATATACCGTGCCTGGAATCCTCGACCAAGGGTTAATTTTATGATACGGCCGAAACAGTTGGAGAATAAAAAGGCATAGTCGTTATCAACTGCCTAATAGAAACAAAGGTCACCCAAACGATTTATAAAAAATCGGGTCGAACGAAGTGTCTCATGGCAGATTTCTGTCTTTGACACTTCGTTCGACCCGTTTTTTTGTAACAGTTATATTGCCAATGTTGGATGCATTTAAGATTTTAACTTAAGATTTTGAACGGAGGCTTGTAAAAATTTATATACAAAAAAATATTAGAATTCCATCAAAGTCACATTAAAATCAACCAACCAACCAACCTTGAAAAAAAAAAAAAAAAAAAAAAAAAATTTTTTTTTTTTTTTTTTTTTTTTTTTTTTTTTTTTTTTTAAAGGTGCCACACCCACCCTTGAAGCTTGTCTATATTTACTGTGGCTAACATGACTACACTCTCATTGTGTCTTGCCTGCAACGGTCGTCTAGTCACTATGTCTCGTAATGTGTTTTCAGCAAGACTAGAGAGTTAGATTTTTCTATAATAGCCTATGATCTATTCTGATTTCATGAAAACCTTCAGTATATTGTCATTTGTCAGACAAAAGTCTTGTTTTCAAAGCCGATATTGTATAAATAACGCTATTTCATCCTATTTTAAAGGTCAGGAGCGATTTTATGCATGACCGTACAGTAGAAGAAAGAAATTCCACTCCCACCCACCCTAATAGATATACTATATATATACTATATATATAGACTGCAGCGCCATCTATAATGATTGGCTAAGGAAACATAGCGTTAGCAGCCAACTGAGAAATATAGCGTTAGCAGCCAACTGAGAAATATAGCGTTAGCAGCCAACTGAGAAATATAACTTTAGCGGCCAACTTAGAACTGTAGCAGCCAACTGAGAAATATAACTGTAGCAGCCAACTTAGAAATATAACTGTAGCGGTTAACTTAGAAATATAACTTTAGAAACCAACCAACCAACCTTGAAAAAAAAAAAAAAAAAAAAAAAAAAAAAAAAAATTTTTTTTTTTTTTTTTTTTTTTTTTTTTTTTTTTCAAGGTTGTTTGCATACTATATATAGAACTGTTGACATACCATCTCATCATTCTATCTCAGCAGCAACGGTCATGTCTTTGATACATTTAAATTCATGTCTTCTAAAATCTCAAATTAAATTTCTACACATTGGCTACGCTAAATGAATGCTGTGCCAATATCGAATACATTTTATAAATAATTAAACTATTTAAATTTTATTATTTAAACCGTCTGAAAAGGTGCAGTTGCTCGAAACTTATTGCTGGTGACTGTCTGATAAGCCTTTAGATGCGTAAACTCGTAGGATTACCCAGCTTTGCGGTACTTGGCATAGGAACTGTCGTTTTGAAATTCTGAAAGGTTAAATATGCTCGAAAATTATTGCTGGTGACTGTCTGATAAACCTTTAGATGCGTAAACTCGTAGGATTACCCAGCTTTGCGGTACTTGGAGTAGCAGCTGTAGTTTGAATAGAATCCCTTAACATGACTTTATAAAATCATTGGCCTTATCGTGGATGAATGCACCATTCTAAATTTATCGTTTGACCCTTGAAATCTTAATTGTAAAATCTTAATTGTAAAAATTTACATTACCTGTCTTCTTTTCGTGGACCTTAGCCTCTGCTATCAGAATGTCTAAACAACTCATGAAGGATTTTATTCTGCCGGAGACGGTCGGTATGGACTGGCATATTTAAGATCAAATGGCTTCATGCTAAAATGCGAAACCTACATCCAGATCAGTTCTGTTGGACAAAATCAGGCCAATGTTGTAAATAATAAAAATCGTTACATTATAAGGGCTATGGATAAAATTTATATTAATATGAAGATATTTTTTTAAGAATCAAAAAAAAATATCCATTCCTATAGACGCTCGAAGATTTTACATGCGACATTGCGTTTAGCCTTAGTTATTGCATAGACGATACTCGTGCTGGATTTGCGGTACTTGAGGCATATATATACATATATATACATATATATACATATATATACATATATATATATATATATATATATATATATATATATATATATATATATATATATATATATCGCTATTGAATCGAGTTTGAAATAAATATTTTTTATCAGTAATAAAACATACAGACATTTCAGCGGCCTTGATGAAGGCTTGGAAAATATTAGCTTTGCAAATTCGAAGCAAATATTTTTTTTAAATGTGGCTTAAACTACTGGTCAGGAGTCGATAATATTGCCAATATTAGATTTTTAATCGTTTAGTCTAATATTGAACAATTGTCTTTGAAAATATTGGCTGTAGTCTCTGAAAATATTGATCGACTAAGATTTTTTTCTAATTTTGATGGCTAAATTTACAATATTAACATGAAATCTTGTAAATTTATACGATTTTCATGGGCTAATTTTAGTTTTTTCGACAACGAGTTTTGATGAAGGTCTTACCCTTGGAAAATATTAGCGGCCTCTCTGCAAGCAAAGATTTTGTTTTTCTTAAATGTGGCTTAAACTACTGATCAGGAGTCGATAATAATGCCAATATTAGATTTTTAATAGTCTAGTCTAAGATTGGACAAAAGGGTGGTAATGCTCGAATAATATTGCCAGTGACTGTGTCTTGTACCTGGATTTATCGCAAAACGGAGAGTTTAGCTAGATTTGTGGTACTTGAGGGTGGGGTGTAAATAGAGATTGGGTCATAAGAAATACACAGATATTTTATTGAGATCTAGGATAGCTATTATTTAAAATGTTTTATCGTACAGCTTGAGAGAGCCGTCTTAAAAGTTGGATATGAAGACTTCCATATGCCCGCTCTATATTGAAAATGCTTAAAGTATATTTTTAGAATCCTTCTACCGAGACGGTGAAAAGTATTATGGGCATATATGCATAATTGAGTATGAAATAAAATATTTTTTTTATCTGTATTAAAACATACAGACATTTCCGCGAAGCGGAAATGTCTGTATGTTTTAATACAGATAAAAAAAATATTTTATTTCTAAAGTCTAAATTTACAATATTAGCATACCATTTTTAAATTTATCTCTTGAGTTATTTTTTTCGATAATGAGTTTTGATAGAAGGGTTTAGGCTTGATAACCAATTAGATAAAAAATATTACGTGGCTTTGTAGTGGCACAATATCCTGTCAGTATTTTTAGCCATCCTGTTTTCAAGGACTACAAATAACTTTATCTTATCCGGTAACTCCTTATCGCATCCTGTTTTAAAGGATATGGGCTCTACTATAAAAGCCGCTGCTCAGAGCTTACAGTTTCATTCGCTCACTAGCTCTCAAGCCATGTGGATGCGATTATTTTTCCCAGGCCAGATCGGCTTGAGGTCCGCCCTAGCCTCTGACGGAAAGACTTACGTTTCGGCTGTAGATGTGGGCGTGATGCTCAAATTCAATGATATTCATGAATTTGCCAACTATCGGGCCACCAAGCATCTAGATATGTTTCCAGTCTTTGAAATATCCGAGATGTTCGACTACGTGAGCCTGTTCTCAGACGTAGATGAAATGCAGAGGCTCTGGAGACACGGAAGGGTCGCAGCCGATTTTCCCATGTCTTCGGAGTACGTATTTGATGTGCATGTCGAATCTGAGGGGAATGCCAGGTTGCAGGACTGGCTGCAAATCTATACTGACCTCTTCAGAAATGACCTGTTCGAAGGCCCTCGTGTCAAGTCCAAGAGATTGGCTATCACCAACGAATGTAAAGTCTGCCTGACGGAAGAGAGCCAGGTGGCGTTCTTCGACTGCGGGCACGTGGTGTGCTGCATGGCCTGTTCGGACAAACTCGAATATTGTCCTGTTTGCCGAACGGTCATTGCGGAAAAGAGACGGGTCTATGTACAATAGATGTGAAAAATATTTAAAAAACTTGTGTCAAACGAGGCTTCCTCATGTCTTGACGACGATGGAAGCCTCGTTTGACACATTTTTTTTAAAGCGATAGGCTACCAATATTGGATTTGTGAAAAAAATAACTTGTAAATATTTATCGGTTTAGACGGTGAGTAAGTAAGTTAAAAAATTTCAAGATTTGTGAAAAAAACTTAGAAATATAAAATCGAAATGAAAAAAATAAATTTATAAAAAATTTCGAGATTGGTAAAAAATGACAAAGTCCAAAAAAAAATATATACATATAAAATCAACCATGGTTTATATAGCCATGCCGCACCCACCTTGAAAAAAAAAAAAAAAAAAAAAAAAAAAAAAAAAAAAAAAAATTTTTTTTTTTTTTTTTTTTTTTTTTTTTTTTTTTTTTTTTTTCAAGGTTGATTAATTGGTTGATTGACTCTAGCTAGCCTATATATATGCCGGTTTGTCCATTGAATATAAGTAAGCAAGACCCTTGCCTACCGTTAACATATTGTAAATTATGTCTGAAGAAATGGATCCTAAATCTGAGTTCTGGATTCGAGTAAAATCTAATAAAGCTGGTATTGAAAGACTCATAAAAATATCTATCGAAGGCATTTTTAGAAACTACAATATTCCGATAGTGGATCGTATTGACGAGACCCTTTTAATGCAGGCAGACGGAGCCTTAGCCGCGCATCCAGCAACCATCGACCGTTTCAACGAATTTTATCTAAAACATAAAATGGATGGGCCCGAAATCCGTTTGGATGAAAATCTGGTTCTCAAGCCAAATTGCATTGTAGTTGTAAATGAATACATTTGTGGGGGGCCTTTTGGCGGCACTAGATTAATTTTTCTTTACCACGACGTTGAAAAAAATGAAGCTGTGTGTAAAAGTCCTAAAACGGGTACCGAAGTCAGAATATCTCAGTCCGTACGCACTGGACGGTTTCCTATCGAATTGGGATTTGCCAGATCCATTCATAGCTATCGAGATAGAATCGACGATTTGAAAATGGTTGTCAGTTTGATCGGGTATGTAGATCCTGTTTCCTGGCTTTTGTATCGTGTGAATCAATTGAAACAGGTATTGGCCGTAGAGTTTTAATTTAAAAATACAACCTTGAAAAAAAAAAAAAAAATATATATATATATATATTTTTTTTTTTTTTTTTTTTTTTTTTTTTTTTTTTTTCAGAGGTGGGTGTGGCTTAGCTCTATATAAGCCTGTAGCTTTAAACATTTTTCAAGACTCATGCCTTCGCAAAGCGTTCAAGTATGTGCTGAAGCCTTTTGGCTGGGCGAAAATTGTATACCATTAGAAATAGCGTTTGCTGTTAATCCAAAAGAAGTGAATATATTTCGATTGGCACCATTGCCTTTGCATCTATCTTTTACTTTACAAGAATTGGCCAATGCTAAATCTAAAATGCTGGATCCTCATCAGTTTCATAATTCTAATTTTTTTAGCAATCATCTAATTTCTCCAAAGGTGTACGATTGGAAATTAGAATATGACAATTGGCTAAATCAGCTACATAAATATGTTCCTTTGCATGCTGTATTGTGCGTTAGAGGATTATCCCAATGCCGATTTTTCAACGTAGTTTGTGGATATCCTCACGTAAAACGAATCGTATTACCAATTGGAAGAGCCGTGCCAAAAGTTAACCATTCTCACAAACGATCAAAATTATTATCTTATCCATGTCCAGGCATAGAAGTTGCCACTATGGCTAATTATGTAACCAGTGAAAATTTAAAATCTATAAAGTGTAGTTTTAAACCAAAATTTCAAAAATATATGCTAAAATACATATATACTGACTAGTTTGTTGGCGATTTAACTACAAAATGGGTTTAGACATTAGGAGCGAGTTTATGCATGACCTTACAGTAGAAGAAATAAATTCCACTCCCACCCACCCTAATAGATATACTATATATATACTATATATATATATATATATAGATTGCAGCGCCATCTACAATGATTGGCTAAAGAAATATAACTTTAGCAGCCAACTGAGAAATATAGCTTTAGCAGCCAACTGAGAAATATAGCTTTAGTGGCCAACTTAGAAATATAACTGTAGCAGCCAACTGAGAAATATAGCTTTAGTGGCCAACTTAGAAATATAACTGTAGCAGCCAACTGAGAAATATAGCTTTAGCGGCCAACTTAGAAATATAACTGTAGCAGCTAAATGAGAAATATAACTTTAGAAATATAACTTTAGAAACCAACCAACCAACAAAAAAAAAAAAAAAAAAAAAAAAAAAAAAAATTTTTTTTTTTTTTTTTTTTTTTTTTTTTTTTTTTTTTTAATTAAATGTGTGGGTGTGGCTTAGCTGTATATAAGCATTATCTCTGCTGGCAGCTATCAAGTTCAGACTTATAGAGTCTGTGTAAAGTTTTATAAATTTACGCTATGTCGCAGCGTATGTTTAATACTCTTAAATTCAATGATACCGATTATAATTTTGTATATCACATAATACTAATAGGAGATATTCCACAATATGTACGGTTTTTTAAATTTCTTAAAATCAATAAGCTAAATATAATGAATTGGATAGAACATAATTCTCTAATGCGGGAAACTCATATACATTTATTTATTAATTCAGACAATGAAATCGACCGAGATATTTGGAAAGATTTTCCATTTGGAATTACGATAAATTTAATCAAATATGCAGATTATTTTTCGATTTTTCATATTTTGTCTGAAACACGTGATTACAACTGTTGCACTTTTACATTAGAAGATAGGTGTATTAAAATGATATGGGATAACATTAGTACTTTTTTTGACATCGAGCGCCTGCATTTACCTACTCGAATATTACAAAAAGTTGTTCGAGAATCTCAGAAATATATTTTACCCACATCGCTTTTTGAAGTTATTGAATGTACAGAGAAAATTGAAAAATTTTTGCAAAATACATCGTTAGAACAACTATTTTTTGAAACAGATAGGGTTTTTGATAGATATATTGCGACCTTTTTTCAAAGTAAAATACATTGTAGATATCTTACAAAAATATATATAACGCCTGCATTAAGGTATGTTCTAAGCTACGTTGTAAAGGATAATTATAAATTTCAAATGTGTATGCAATGCATACAATTATTTTTTTATGGAGAAGAGCGTTTAATTGATAGACATTACTTTAGAATGCGCATATATGAACCGGAATCATTTGTACGAGAAAGGGATAATTGGTGCTGTTTATGCCGGCAGACACCTCTATTTCAAGTAATAACTCGTGAACAGTATATGAAGCAATATCGACCTGACAACCCTCTCAAAAATTATCCCGATAAATTACTTATTAAAGTTCAAAAATATGAAATTTGTAAATATAGCATGAATGAAATAATATGATTTTAATAAACCTGTTACTGAGATGCCAATTTGTCCCAGTCTAATGTTGGTGCTTCATGTGGTTTGGGGAGTTCGCTAAGCGTATCGTCAACTTTTTTATCTGGAAACGACCTGCTATTGACAAGATACATGCGGCTGCTTAAATCTAGATAAAAACCGTTTTCGTTACATTTCAATTCCATTTGCATATTGGATGGTAACTTTTTTACCATTAAGAAGACTTCTATAATGCTAGAGATGTCAACATATCTTCTATATCTATTGGCTACCGCCTCCAGTTGTTCGAGAGACATGCTGCTCATTTTAAGATGAAGGGTTGAGTCATCGTCGAACGGGGAGATTTCTTCAATAAATTTTTCCTGATCCATATCTACTTATTTTATTTGAAAATGTTCCGTCTACGTGACTACATAAAAATCAACCAACCAACCGTAAAAAAAAAAAAAAAAAAAAAAAAAAAAAAAAAAAAAAAATTTTTTTTTTTTTTTTTTTTTTTTTTTTTTTTTTTTTTTTTTTCACAGTTGGTTGGTTGGTTGATTGTTATTTATCCTGTATATAAAGGCTGGCCGCCTTCCAAATTTATATCATTTTTTCATTCTACAATTGTTGTAGGTAATCTTTACAATTCTCACAATGAACTTCTCTGATTCCATTCACAGCATATTTCATTACCTACTCAGAGACTGCGTGCATTTGGCAAACTGGGAAGATACAAGCCAATTTAGGCTGGTCGATGTCAAAGATGACTGGGATGATCCACAATGGAAACCGAGAGAACACAAATTTGCCCTTGCTATTTTGAGGATGTTAGAATACTATTTTCAGACACCGCCCTTACCTACTGGTATTGAAATCGAACAGATTGAAGATGTCATTCCCAAGCTGAAAGAAAAATTAAAAACTATTCTCGATTCCGATAGCATATCTTTTAAAGTCCGAAACCTTTGTAATGACGAAAGCTTGACGCATCGTCGTTGGTCGGGTCCCGAATCTTATCAGCCTTGGGTGATGGAGTGTTTGATAACCACTGGATGCTTTCTTGGAGAATGTTACGCAAAATTTGGATACAATGAGAGTTTATTTAATTTGGCATCCAAAACCCTTATAGATATTATGGAAGACTCTGCGTTATTATCTTGTATTAGACTCGATTTACATTATAAAATGGATCCGTTTGGTAAGCCTGGCGCTAAGATTAAATCAGTTTTGGACGAAGATTGGAGTATGTGGACCTTTCAATTGAACAAAGCACAGGAGAAAAAATTGTTCAAGAAGTGTCCAGGTAAATCGTAAGTCCAACACTAATTAATCAATCAATATACCAACCCTAAAAAAAAAAAAAAAAAAAAAAAAAAAAAAAAAAAAAATTTTTTTTTTTTTTTTTTTTTTTTTTTTTTTTTTTTTTTGAGTGGGTGTGGCTTAGCACAACATACGGCTATATAAGCTCGGTCATTTTATTTGTTCAGCAAATTATTCTTCTAACATGGCTTTCTTAAACATGGTTCTTCAACGCCTTGCTACTGGGATAGTCTCGTTTCTATTTCGTCACTATAAGCCAGAAGTGAAATATATGAAAGTGCGGGATTCTGCCATAGACCCGGAACAGAGAGACGACCAGTCTTTGGGATTCGATTTGTACGCGCCTAAGAAAATCGTGTTGAGACCTGGCGAGACAAAAACGATTGATACTGGAATAGCGTTCGAGATTCCATCTTACATGGGAATGTATCTCTGGGACAAGTCGTCGTTGGCTTTGGCAGAACTGAGAGTGTGTGGCGGCGTGATAGATCCAGGCTACAGAGGCTCTGTAGGCGTGATTATGGAAAATTGTTCGCTGGACAACTTCACCATCCAGAAAGGCAGCGCTATAACCCAAGCTGTGTTTCAATTGGCAATTTATCCTGAAATGATAGAGACAACGGAATTGTCAGATACCGTTCGTGGCGATAGAGGATTTGGTGGAAAATCAGACTGGGCAGATAAATGAATCTTGTCAGGATACAAGTAGATAGATGGCTTCAACCTATACACCAAAAATTGATCCGGAACTGAATTATTTAAACTGTTTAAAGGCCCATTATAAACGTAACGATCATCATCCTGAGCATTATGAGAAGCCTGAAATGAAATTTGAAGCTAGAATGGAATTGACTTGTGAGTTATTAGGAACTGTAATGGGTTGGGCTCATAATCGAGGATTAAAATTAAATCTTGCTGAATGTCGAGCTGTTATCGAAAAGGCTAACTGGGAGTCATGGGATCTTGCCGTGAAAGATAAATTACCAGAACCTACTGAAATTGATTTCAATATTCATGGAACATGGCATAATAAGACATATTCCATAGACGAATTTAAAAAATTGGAATGTTATGAGGATCTCGACGAACTCAAATGCGTAAGAGATTATGTGGATGACCTATTGAAGCATAAATTGGCAGTTTATCAAGTTTGGCGAGATATTACTGAATATGATAAGCGATACAATGCAATAGCTGAACGTATACAAAATCATGATTTGGATAAATTTCGAATCGATATGTTACGAGCCTATACTATGAAGTTGAGCGAATTTCGGGGAAAGACTAAACAAATTAATGTTGAAGAGACTCCTAAAACGGATGATGTTGAAGACACTCCTAAAACGGATGATGTTGAAGAGGCTCCTAAAACGGATGAGTAAATTCAAAGACAGCTGCGATATTTCACCCTCTGTAAGACTAAATATGCCCACCGTAAAACTAAAATAGATTAATAAGCTATCAAGTTTGACAAAGATAGTTCACCCACTGTAAAATTAAATATAGAATTAAAAAAAAAAAAAAAAAAAAAAAAAAAAAAAAAAAATTTTTTTTTTTTTTTTTTTTTTAGGTGTCCTTGAAATAGCTATATATATACACAGTCATAAAAGCCACATGTATATACAGCTATAAAAGCTTCCACACTACATATATTTTACCAGTATGAATGTTCCGTTTCGACAATGGGAACCTGCTATGAGGTTTAACAAAAAAGTATCAAGTCACGTTTGTCGGTATGTCGTATTGATAAATAGTACTGCTAAATTTGATGTAGAAAAAGACTTGAAAAAATTACTACGTGTAACAAAAAAACCTCTCATATGGTTTATTAAAACATTTCGATCGTTTGGTATTAGGGTTGAATATGGCACACTTTTTTCCATACAAGATCTTAAAACCCAGGGACCCACGTTTAAAGATATCTCGGATGGAATCGTGCGACAATATCTAATATCGAGGTATTTACCAGATGTGACTTTTGTATGCTTTCCAGGATTCGCTAAAAAATTACCTTTCGATTGCATACATCCTGACACGTTAGTTGGTAAGCTTATCAAGAAGAAATAATATTAAAAAAAAAAAAAAAAAAAAAAAAAAAAAAATTTTTTTTTTTTTTTTTTTTTTTTTTTTTTTTTTTTTTTGGGCGTGGTTTGACTATATATAAGCCTTAATTTTACTACCTG
>CAWVNO010001025.1:0-68344 GCA_963930645.1 Salticus scenicus | reverse complement strand
ATAGCGTCACTCTAAACGATCCCTGAAAGTTTTATGTGCCTACTATTAATTATTATTTCATAATATGGATAGTCATTTTAAGATTTTTCATTCGTCGCACATACATTTGCTTTTTGCGCAGGTCATACTAACTTAAATCAAGTTGAATAATAATATATATTATAATACTTTACTTTCGAAATCTTCGTCAACATATAACAGGATATTAATCTGTTATCTCAAAGTTTTTCTATCTCAAAGTTTTCTCGCTAGAACACTAAACGTCAATAAATGAGGATAGCCTTGAAATTTAAAACTATCAGAAGAATTGTTTAAGTTAATATATTTTTTTGTCAGTTGTGTATATTAATTTAGAAGTGAAATAATCAGATAATAATATTTTACAAAATTAATTCGGGCGTTAACGGGTTAATTACCCAAGATTACTATGAGCTCTTGATGCTCAATTAGCTTTCGTGCTAAGTATACTATTCTCAGAAATAAATTTTTTTATGTTTTCTTTCATTATTCATATAAAAAAAATATTTCATGTTTAAAAAGAAAAGATTGGTAAATTGTTTTTGGCGCTAAATGAAAACTAATATTTAAATGACTAAATTTTAAAACTATTATAATATTATTTTCTTATTTTAATTAAATAATAATAATAATAATAATAATAATAATAAACATTTCAAAAATGGGGCTTCGAGATGCACTAAGACACCTCAAGCGAATTCTTGTTGAATCTCTTGACTGTACGAGTACCAACCTTACGCTTCGCTGTCCACAGACACACCGACACGCACATACATTGGTTATATATAAATAAAATATATTTATATTAAATTCCCTTTAAAATTCCTTCTTTTATAAGTACGTTTTTTGTAACCGAAAAAGTATTAAAATTAGAAAAATAATTTTATTAACTTTTTAATACATTTAAGTTAATATAACTGTTCAAATAAATTTAAAACACCAAACTTATTTAAGTTAACTACTTATCTAATCGGCTTCTGTGGGGAATTATTCAACTGTTTGGTTTCCGTTCTCATTCTTTTCATTATTGTCATCAAAAATTATATATATATTTTGTGTGTGTGGGGGGGGGGGGGGATATTTTTTTTTAACCTAAATTTAAAAAAAAAATTTTTTTTTCTTTTACTAAACAGTTGTTCTGCGTAATACTGCTCAAATAAAGTGAGATATATGTAATATTTAATTCCGTTGTTTAAGTAATTTTAAAAGATTTATTTTCCGTGCAATTATTTACCAATTCATTCACTGTATTCAATAAAAAAAACAGCAAATAATCAGCTTCCTTTGGAAAAAAATCAATCCTCTCTTCTCAATCTCCTTCCCCGTTCCCTCCCTTCTTTGAGGGACCATCTTTAACAAAATTACTCAAATGCAAGAAAGGTAACCCTACTCCGTACCAAGTGGAGATGACTATAATGATTGATGATCAGTTCCTCCCACGGGGGTGTGTGGGATATAATCCTTAAATTCTATTGCCGTTAGTGATAAACGTACGAAAAAACGGTATAAATCACGGTTTATGCTTCAAAAATACTGAGAAATATTTTTTGTTTAGTGTATCAATCTTTTTTTTACTTTCCCTTACCCATAAGTATTGTTTTTTGGGTCAAAATTTCGAACGTGAGTTTTTGTTATATTTACATGTTCTGAGGTCCCCTGAATACGAAAATCATGTTTTTAGCAAATGGTCTGTGTGTATGTCTGTGTGTGTGTCTCTGTGTGTGTTTGTGTGTGTGTGTGTCTGTCTGTTATCAGCATATCTCAAAAACAAATTATGGCAGGAAGTTCAAACTTGGTATTCTAAATTTGTATCATATAAGGATGCTATACTAAACTTTTCGTTAAGATCAAGCAAATGGTTCGTGTACAGGGACACTCAAAAGTATTCAAATACATTACGTCTATGGGGGAAATTGCTGGTAAGAAGAGTTTAACATCTATAGACTGCACTAAACCAAATGAAATGATTATATATTTTTTGTAATAGAGATAGTTAACTGGGAAAAAAATTTGTGTATGTAGGTGCCTCGCCTCCTCCCCTAGGGGGGAAATCCCCCCTCGAGAACTTTTTTTTTTTTTAAATATTGAGAATAAAATGGCCTTTTTTTTTTTTTTTTTTTTTTTTTTGGATATTTGGTGTTATACTACTTCTCTAATAAGGAAATCGTCTGCATTATCATAAAAGATAATTTTTTTAAATAATAATTTTAATAAATTATTTTAAAACAGAATTATTTTTTAATAACCAAATTAAATTCTATATAAATGTAGGTGCATTAATCAAACAGCGGGTTGAGGGGGGCGGTAGCCCCCTCACACACAACTAATTATCATATAAATCTCTCCCGAAGCCTAATTTGAATTGTTTAACATAGGTTTACATAACATCGTTATCTTACCTCTTAATCTCCAACCTGTATTTATGGTATTAAATTTCAGGATAAGAGAAAGCCGTGTGAGTGACACACCAGATTATTGTAATTTTTTTTTTATAATGAAATAAAAGCAGGGGCATTTCACCGTTAAATATTCTTTTCCTTTTTCATGCCGTAAAATTACACAACACAGCGGCCTGGAAAAACTTTCTTATTTAAAGTTAAATATCACATTGAAAAAGCAAAAAGCTTATAAGAAATACAGTTTTTAAGATTATGTTAAATTGGCGAGAACATAGGTTGCTCTCTATTTGAAACTGTGATAATGATAAAAATAATGATTTTTATTATTTTCTTCTATTCAGAAGAAGAAGTTATTGAATTCGTGAAAATTTTTGATGCATTTACACGTTTTGTAAAGTCTTGAAAATGATTTGACCATTTTTAAAAATGCAAGTCTGACTGTGTATCGTGTATGTGTTATCAAAACTTGTGGGTGCTGTATCTCATTAAGTAATGGGCAAAATTCCACAAAACTTTATATTTAGTTAAATCTTCATATGAATTGGTACTGATTATATTTCGGAGTAAATCGCCCATCAGGTGGCGCTACTATGCATATTACTCCCATTTAAGATAAAGCTATATTCCATCTTATGTTGTGTATAATTTCGTAAAATTTTATATTTAATTGGATCTTAATGGGATTTTATCTTGATAACACTTTGTAGTAAATTTCCCAACAGGTGGCGCTGCTATGCTGTGAGGCTTATTAAATGTACGTGTAAAATTTGCAATATTGATTTTAATTATCCCAAAATAAATTTAAATGTTTGGGTTTTTTAAATAATGCTTTTGTAATTAAATATATTTACATAGTCATTATGAGTGTATTTTCAGCAAGATAACAAAATTAAAAACTAAATTCTGATCCTCATTATCTGAAATTTAATGAAAATTTAATTTAAAATTGTTATGAACAATTTAATTGTTCTTTCCTTAATAAAGCAAAATCTGCTACAAATGTAAGGCGATATTTTCTTTAGCGATATTTTCTTATTATGTAAGCCAAATTTAGAACGAAGGGCATTACCTGCTCTGGGGCAGCTTTTTAACGAGTCCCCCTTCCCCCCCCCCCCCCCCCCAAAAAAAAAAAAAAAAATATATATATATGTATATAAAGCTCTTTTAATGTGAAAATAAGCTAGAAAAATGCAGAAAATTAACATTTTTTAACCTGACTAAACCTCTTTGAATGAAATTACATAAAGACTTAATATTTACAAATCCTTAACAATTTTTTAATCCCATTTTCACATTTAGAAAATTCACAACTGATAAAATGTTTATCATTTTTTAAATATATATATATATTTTAAACATTTTGTAAGCTGTTAAGTGCGAAAAATAAATTAAAAGCCTTTGTTGCACTTAATAGCTTCAAAATGAATTATTAAAAAATCAACTTTTGTAAAAGTAAGAACATTTGAAGGGTTGTGCATTTTGTGATTGTGAATTTTTTAAATGTAAAAAAGTACATTTGTCAATGAGTAGCTCTCAAGACAAATTTCTTCACAGAAGAACATTGGGTTAGTTTATCTGTTAAATAATGTAAAGTATTTCCTTAAGTATTTTCCAAGTCCACCAGCGGCCAAGTGGTTCTGCGCTCTAAGCTGGTAGACGTGAGGTGGCGGGTTCGATCCCAGGTTGTCCCCATTAGCCTAGTCGTTCAGAGTTTTCTCCAAAACTTGTATATATACGGGTTAGAACCATTTAGAAAGACCCCCAAGGAGGGCACTCCTCCCATAGGCCTAAGACCCCAGAGCAAAAAAACCTTTAACCCCCCCACACACACACACACACAACATTAAGTACTTTCTAAATCTAATAAAATTCTGATATTGGTATGAGTATGTGAAATAATTCTTTGTAAAATTAAATATCAGTATATTAAAATTATGGTAATACTTAATTTTTCTTTGTCTAAGGAAAATGCATTTATGCATAGCTGAATATTGAAATTTATTTTCTTTAAAATTTACAAAGTTAATGTAGTGCAATTTTAAAATTAACTACTTCTTTTTTAATGTAAAAATAAACTGGTAACAACAACAAACAATATTAATAAAAAGGATAAGAAAATGTACATGTGTAATTTAAATTTATTTCATCAATTAGTTTCTATCAATTTTAAAACTACATATTAAATATGTTATGTGGAAAAATAATATAAAGAAAAACACAAATGTTAATAAATCTGATTTTAAGTTATAAGATCAAGCTCATCCTCATGTCTTATCAATTTCTGTTATTTTAAAAATATGTTTTTTATAAGATTATTGAATAAAAATTTCTGCAAACATTTTCCCATAAATATTTTCATACTAAATAAAAAGTATTTTAAATATTTTTTTAAAATCATTTCTTAAACCCCCTTTTTTTAATTAATGAAAGTTAACTTTATAAAAATGAACTTTGAATAAAAAAACTTTAAAAAAAAGCTTTAGTTTATAGAAATGTTTATTTAAATTAATCGCTGCAAATAGCGCAATATGACGAATTCAGTATAGACAAGGAGTATAGAGATTACAAATGCATGCAATCTCACAGTTTCTTGCTCACAGCCGTGAAGTCTGCGCGCATGCGCATTAGAAGGAGCCGTCGGAGCACGGAGCTGGAGCATTTGTGATAGTGATGGGTAACTCATGCATGAGGCATGACATTGTCACACCTCATCACAGCGGTTTGTCATGATACCTCATAATTATTTTTTGTATTACTTCAAAAGTCATGTCCCATTCAACCACTCACTCAGTGCTTCAAAAGTTTTTCCTCATTCATTCACCGCCTCATTCAATACCTCAAAATTTTTGTCCCGTTCAAAGACACACATTCAACGCTTCAAACGTTTTGTCATCTTCATTCACTCATACAGAACTTCAATCTATCTGAACTGGATTTGAAGTACTTCAAAAATTTTGTCCCATTCATTCAATGGGGTGAGATTCAGATACTCAGAATAAAAACACAAAGCAGAGAAAGCCTGAACAGAATGACATGACTGAATGAAGTGTTATGTTTGTAATGCATTGCATTGTGACACTGGGAGGTTAATGTGTGAGGGATATGTTGTAAGTTCAGATCCTGCAAGAAGCGGAATTTGTAGTTGTGTTTGTAATTCAAGGTCGTCACCTGTCTGTGGGTGGTCGTGGTGTGACCTGTAATAGAAAAGAATGCCTTAGGGACAGGGGGAATAAAATAAAGGCAGAGAAAACTATTAACGACACCTTGGGTTGGCATTATACCAAAGAACTTCTAATAGATATTGAAAGATCTTTAATTATACTGCTCGCGGGGGCGGGAGGAGGTGACGTGTTTACCCGCAAAATGTTTCTCTTCTATGTAAATAATAATAATGAAAATTTGCTTTTTTCTGAACATAATCTTTTGAATGCAAGACACTGGAGGACATTATTTTCTTTCATAGCAATTATGTTTAGCCATAAGTTTAATTTCTGAAGAAGAAAGGCATAAAAATTAATATTTAACATTTAAAACGTTATATGCGAAAATTATTTATCTCTGAATATATATTTGCTTCCTTATTTTACTTTTTTTTTTTTTTTTTTTTTTTTTTTTTTTAACGCTGTGAATATTTAAAATAGTGGATTTTTTTAACAGTAAATGTAATACGAAAGAAATTTTATTACGCTGTGCACTGAAGTTTTGTTTATATTTACAATAATCACTTTTAATATAATTTTCATCATACACTAGTTTTAACATGATTGCATAGATCACGAATTTGCACCTAGTTGAACATAGAAGTTTTAATTTCCGGTGCTTTGCATTTGAAATCTGTGAGCTCTCAATTTTTCCCGACTAGTGATTTGCCATAAATACGTGAAAATTTCTGCATTGAAGAATGCATTAAAGATACTTTTATGAGAACGTTTCATTCTCTCAATTCTTCGAAAGAATTTTTTTTTTTTTTTTTTCAAGTAATTAAAAATAATCTTTACATTACAACAGTGGTACATGTACCCTGAATGCTATGTGTAAAGGACAGGCCTATTCTAGTTAACAGCAGGACGTAAACAGCGAAATGTTTATTAATACACCCTCTTTTTCTAATGGGTAGGGTTGGGTTGGGTTGTAGGGATTAAAGGTCAATTGACCGCACCAAGGACCCAGGCCCGAGGGGGAGTGCCCTCGGGGTTTTTCTAAGGGATCCTAGCCCGTATTTACGCAAGTTCCGGAGAAAACCACGGAGGTCCGAACGCGGAACGCTAGGCCGAAGAGCACGACCAGGCTTTGAGCCCAGCACCTCACGTCTATCAGCTTTGAGCGCAGAACCGCTCGGCCGCTGGTGGGCCCCTTTTACTTAAGGGAAAATATCTTTAAGTTTGAAAATATTGTAATACCTTTTTTTTCTTTTTTTCCTCTTACCCATGTATGGCAGAGAAAGTGTTGTTTTTTGATCGAATTTTTGAAACGGTATTTTTAATATATTTGAACGTTTTAAGGTCTTCTAAATTCGAAAATCAGATTTATAATGGTTGTTTTGTGGGTGTCTGTGTATATAATAAGCATATTTGAAGAACAAAGCTAAAAGGAGCTGTGCTCTAGAGTTGCTGCACGAACTTAACTCTTATGGGCCAATGTATATCCACCCTTATATATAGCTTACAAGTATGTATAAATATCCTTTCATGTGCGCAAGTGCCTTGTGAAAAAAAAATTTTAAGTTATGAAAATAATTAAAAGTCGGTTGTGTTCTTAATTTGGACAAGAACACTTAAAAGATTTTATTTATTTATTTATTTTTGTACGTTGAAAGGTCTTTAATTTTTAGTTATGATAAAATAATACACAAACCTAGCTTCATCTTCTAAATATTTAAGTCGGTGTTTTTTTTTTAAAAAACTAAAAATAGTTCACAAATCATTAAAAATTTTTTAAATTGATTGTCAGTTTTTCATGGTGCACGCGATTAAGATGATAGATATTAGTTATACCTGCCAATTTAATATAGAACATAAATAATTTTCATACCATTATTTACAAATAATAATCTTCATCTTAATTAATTCCATATAAATATCACAAAAGAGTACTACTAAAAAGTAATGATATAAAGAATGGATAATCCATAATAAATTGACATGTATAATCTTTGTTGTACCTGAACCTCCTCCTTTATTCATACATAATTTATAATTAACTTACAGACATTATTTATTCAAGTGAAATTTCCTGTGGACCCATATTAAATGCTTCAAATTTGTGATTTATAAAAGTGGTCTAAAATTTTAAAATTGTATTTAGCTTTTAAATGTTCTTTAAATGTCCTTTTCTTCTTCTTCTTCTCTCTCTCGCTCTTTCTTCTTCTTCTCTCTTTTTTTTTTTTTTTTTTTTTTTTTTTAAGGCTTATGTTCAAAATTATAAAAGCTTTTATCATTTAAAATTATTCATAAATTTCATCTATATGTGTTATTTTTATATTTATGACATTAAAAGGATTCCAATTCGAAGCACTGAAAATTACGTTTCTTAAGTTAATTCAGTAAACAAATAGTAATAATGCTGGCAATTAGAAATTTCAATGTGTCATCATAAGGTTAACTATATTGCTTCTGCACTTCAATTTAGAGTTTTTAGACCACTTTTGTATACAATGTAATTATATCGCTATAGAGAAATCATTTTCTAGTTCAAAATTTTACTTTTTCTCACCCATATATATGGCAAAGAAAGTACTGTTTTTAGGTAAAATTTTCGGAAGTAAGTTTTGTTATATTTAGATGTTTTGAGATCCCCTGAATACAAAAATCATGTTTTAAGCGGTTGGAGTGTGTGTGTGTCTGTTATCAGCATATCTCAAGAGCAAATAGTAGCAGGAATTCGAAACTCGCTATCTTAAATCTGTATCATATAGGGGCATTAAACTTGTCATTGAGATTAAGTAAATAGTTTACATACAGAGACATCCAAAACAAATTCTAATACATTACGACTATGGACGAAATTTTTGATGAGTATACAGTTTAACATCTCTGCATTTACATCTGTTATATGCATGGAAGCATGTTTTGTGCGGAATCAGCTATAAAAATTTTCGTTAGTTGTTCACAGGGCTACCCAAAATATTAAGAATAAAGTGGGACTACGTTAGGAAATTGTTACAAATGCATTTCAGGTTGTGCTGTGTGCGATTAATGTGGATCCCGGAAAAAAGGGCACCGGAAAAAAGGGCACCCGGAAAAAAGGGCGCCGGGAAAAAGGGCACTTTTGCGATTTGCGAATCGTAAGACGCAATAAACACGAAAATCCAAATTGGAGTCTACAGATGACTCTCATATTGAATTAAAAATATTTAGGGATAACTTTTGAGTGAAAATTCAGTAATTGCTTAATATAACTAGGAGTGGGGGGTGGGGGGGGGTGGAGCTGGATGGGAAATGAAAAAGAAAATAATGGTTTTTATGTAACCATGTAATTAATATTAATGAAACTGTGATAGAAATATAGATTATTAATTTTTTCAGCGAGGGTCAAATGTAACAGAGTAGTTTTTTTTTTTTTTCAGTGGGAGGGGGGGGGGCAGATACAAGAAACATAATTTTTTATTGTTACCTGTTACTGATTGCAATGAAAATTTTTATGAATGTCTTCTCAAGAAAATTTTTACTAAGTGTTATATATATGTAATACAAGGTATGTATATATCCTTACGAGGTATATATACATAACACTTAGGGAACATTTCTCAAACGGTAAATGACATTTATAAAATCTCTCATTACAGATCGTCAAAGGGTGATTAAAAAATAGTCAATTTCTTTTCCTCTGCTCCCTCCACCAGCCTACTTTGTTATACCTAACTCTTACTAAAAAACTTCATAAACTATAAGTTAAATTTATCGTTAAAATAAAACTGGTTCCATAAAAACCATTATGTTCTTTTTGTGTTTGCCTACCTGGTACTCCCCCCCCCCCCCCACACACACACCCTAACAGTTACATGCAATACTCAATAAAATGTTTCCTAATGAGTCAGTGGGACTAGTTTTACTACAATCCTGAACGGGGTGATATAAAAACATTCATTTTCTTTTTCTCTGCCCCCTAACTTCCCCCTCCCCCCCCCCGTCCTTATACGTATTACTCACAGAAAACTTTGATAAATAATGAATGATATTTTATTCAAATTTTCATTAAAATCAACCACAGAATCATAAAAAAAATCTATATTATTTTCTGCTCGCATTGCTCCTTTCCCCCTTCCTGTGAAATAATGTTTAAACATTAAATGACACTTATAGATAGTTATAAATTTTCATTACAATCCGGAACAGGGTGATTAAAACATAGTGAATTTCTGTTCCTCTGCCTTTCTCCCCTCTAGGGCTGGATTATTTATCAATATATCCCCAAGTATCGATATTTTTTTAATATCCCGATAACAATATGTAAGATCTAGCTCCGCCAATATATCCCTTTAACTAGTGCACACCCGAGTGAACGAAACTCGAACGAGACCCGAAGAAAACAAGCGCCGAATATCTTATTCTAATACTCATTTTCTACTTTCCTCTAATTACTCACTGATAAACTAGAAAAAATAACCCCACGCCAAACGATCTCTATTGCAAATACATATACTCATCCTTCATAACCTCAAATCTAAACATCACTGCTTTAAAAAGGCCACCGCATAATAAAAAAATAAACCATTATTTATTGAAAGCCATCTGCTTTGATTATCCCGGAAATAAGCTGACTTCGTTCAAGGTCACGGTTCTACCCCTTCAGAAAATATCATCAGACATACTCCAATATCACAATCCATTCACTATTATTGCGTATTCATACCTATAGTCAGCAGGTGTGTTTACTAGGAAAGAGATTTGATGTTAGTCGAAACGATATATCCCTATCCGATATATATATTATGGGTTCTGATATATTACACTATATTGAATTGCCACTCTACATTCATGCATATCGTAGGTGATGGAAACCACAGAAAAGGCAATATGACGAATGAAAACAATATCTTCTGTTTTAGCTTCTTTCCTGCTATTGGTTCATTAATATCGGTCTATTTCAAAGTGTCGATATAAAATGGCCAATAACATGCTTCAACATATGTTTAATAAAGATCATCAAAGCCGAACTGATACAGTGATGCCAGATTGGGGATTTTGTCCCCATTTTGGGGAGTTTTTGAGGCTTCTGGGGACAATTTTGGAGACCAAATGTTTGTGGGGACTTTTTTGGGGAATTCTAAAATTTTTGGGGACAAATCTGGGGCGTTTTTCTACTTTCTGTCAATGTTGGTAGCGTAATGATTTATCCCTATGACTAGAGACTTTCAATAGCTTTATTGTTATTTGGGGATTTTTTTCAAAATTGTCTTCATTTGGGGAAAAATCTGAGCTTAAATCATAGAAAAATCTGCTTGATATATATATATATTTTTTTTTGAAAAATTTTTTATTTTTCCTTGTTAGTAGAAATCAAGTTGGGGATTTTTTCGAAAAAAAAAAAAACCGTGATTTGGGGAAATTTGAAGACCTGTTGGGGGAAATAATTTTCGACCATCTGGCATCACTGAACTGATATCTACTAGAAGAGTTTTTTTTGCAAATTTTCTTAGCGTTTAAAAAAAAACTTCTGAAAATTTAAGCAATTATGGAATGTAATTTTTTTTAATATTATTTTATTATTATTAAATATTTCGATAAAATATTTTTTTTTATAAAGACTGTACGTCAGATAGCTCCCTTTCTCCTTTCCCATGTTATCCAATGGGATTTTCGTTGCTTCGTTTTATAAAAATATCTCATTCAAAAATGAAGTTTTTCAAATTCTGTTTTTTGAATATTACTCTTTGAACGGGTCGCCTGTTAGCTTAGTGAGCAATTTTTCGAAAAAAATAATTTAAATATTTTATTTCAATAAGTAAATTAAGGACTCTAAGTGTGGATCTCTAAGTAAAATATTTAAATTTATTTTTTCGAAAAATTGCTCACTAAGCTAAAAGACGACCTGTTCAAAGAGTAATATTCAAAAAACAGAATTCGAAAAAGTTCATTTTTGAATAAAATATTTTTCTAAAACGATGCGACAAAAATCCCATTGGATAACATGGGAAGAGAGAAAGGGTGCTATCTAACTGATGTAAAATAAAGTTTTATCGTCAGTAATTTTACAGTGACAGTTTCTTTATAGAATTATATAATATTGAATAGTTTATTACTTGTTTTATGTAGCATTTATTTTTTCTCTTTCCATTTATTTATTTATTTTATTTTTAAAGCCGTACATGTTAAATAAAATTGGTTTAAATGCAAAATGAGTTACTTTAAATAACAAAATGAAACTTCAACATAATTTTGTTTAAATAATATAATTTTTATACTGACAATGTATACATACATACACACACACACACACACACACACATATAATATGTAATTCAAATTTCAATTATTGTGAAACTATTACGAATGTGAATTGAACATATATATTTAAAAGATATTGTAATGATTTAGTAAGAGGATACAAAAATAAAAATGACAAGTAACTGATATTTAGGATGCATATAAGAGTTTTAAGTAAAAAATATTACTCTCTACGACCAAAAAAAGGTGTATTCAATGGCAATTCTGAACTATTTAAAATGATTTTCATTTTTTATTTAATACCTACATCTTAAGACAATTTTTCTGGAGCTTTATTTTTAGTAGAATTATGAATTTTGATATACTTGGTACAAATAAAACACAGATCACATATTAGCTGTGTTAAAATATGATTTTAAAATAATTAAAGCTTAAAATGGGAAGAATAGAGGACAAACTATACAGAGGTATACTAAAAAGCAATAGTATAAGTTATAAGAAACACAAAACATTAATTCACTTTTTATGATTTTTTTTATTTTTTTATGATAAAGTTGTGGTAGTAATATACCAGAAAATACATGGAAAACACTCTATACTTGTATACTTTAAAATTCGTGTGCATATGTCTTTAAAAAATAACAAATGTCTATTTTTTCCTGCCTTGAAAGAAATATCGCAATATATCACTAATATCGATATTAACTTGGCGATATATCGCGATATTTAATTTCTGATATCGTCCAGCACTACTCCCCTCAACAGTATTCTTTTACAAGCAACCATCATTGGAAACCTTTATAAACTATTTTTATTAATTTATTGGTTCAATAAAATTGGTTGCATATAAACCGTAGCTTTATTTTGCTTTACCCTACGAACCACCCCTCTCCCCCCAATAGCTACTAACCGTTTTTTTTTTTTTTTTTTTTTTCTGAAACAATACATGAGCATTTTTTTTTAAACTGAGTACTAAAAAAAAAAATTCATTTTCTTTTTCTCTGCCCCCTAATATCTCCCCCTTATACGTAACACTCACTGAAAATCTTCATAAATAATGAATGGTATTTATTCAAAGTTTCATGTAAATCGTTCACAGACTCATATAAAAACATTATTTTCTGCTCACTTATCTCCTCCCCCCCCCCCCCCCTCCAATGAAAAGTTTTTTAAACATTCAGTAACACTTAATAAAATTTATAAATTTTCATTACAATCCGGAACAGGGTGATCTAAATATAGTCAATTTCTTTTCCTCTGCCCCCCCCCCCAAAAAAAAGCGCATTCTTTTAAACATTTTGTTTCTTTTTATAATTTTTCTTTTCTCATTGAAAAGCTATAATTTAAATAATAAACTATATATAATAATAAACTATAATTTATAATAATTTATTGTTTCGATAAAATTGGTTACATACAAACCATAATTTCTCTTTTCTTTATCCAACGACACCCTCCTCCCTCAGTAGCTACTTGCGTCGCTAACTGATGTTTTTCTTAAATAAATACATGGCACTTTTTCTCTTTTTCTTTTTACAATCTTTAACTGGATGATATAAAAATATTCATTTTCTTTTTTTCCGCTCCCTAACCCCCCCCCCCTCCATTATACGTAACATTTACAGATAATCTTCATGAATAATGAATGATGTTTTTTTTTTAAATTTTCATTAAATTCAGCCACAGACTCATTAAAACCATTATAATTTTCTGCTCGCCCCCCCTCCTTTCCTGTAAAAATGTTCTTAAACATTAAATGACTCTCATTCATAAAAATTTATAAATTTTTATTACAATCCGGAACAGGTAGATTTAAATATCGCCAATTTCTTTTCTTTCGCCCCCCCCCCCAACAGTAACCCCCCTTTTACAAGTAACCCTAATTGAAAACCTTTATAAACTATAAGTTTTATTAGCTTATTGTTTCAATAACATTGGTTGTATAAAAACCACAATGTTCCTTTTCTTTGGAGAACTGCCCCCCCCACCTCCCCTCCAATGTTGCATGCCATACTCAATGAAATTTTTCTTAACAATGAGTAAATGACACAAATTCAGTACAATCTTATACCGTGTGTTATAAAAACATTCGTTTTCTTTTTCTCTGCCCTCTAAGCCCCTTCCCCCACCCTATTATTAGTAACACTCACTAAAAATATTCATAAATAATCAGTGATACACAAATTTTCTTTAAAATCAGACATGGACTCACAAAAAAAGTACTATTATTTTCTGCTCACGTAGACCCCCCCCCCCTTTTACTTATTAGATATATATAACACTTAATAAAAATTTTCTTGAGAAGAAATTCATAAAAATTTTCATTGCAATCAGTAACAGGTAACAAAAAAAAAAAAAAAAAAAGATTTTATTTTTCTTGTATCCGCCCCCCCCCCTCCCTCAGAAAAAAAAAAAAAAAAAAAAAAAACTACTCTGTTATACTTAGCCCTCGCTGAAAAAAATTAATAATCTATATTTCTATCACAGTTTCATTAATATTAATTACATGGTTACATAAAAACCATTATTTTCTTTTTCATTTCCCATCCAGCTCAACACCCCCCCCCATTTATATTAAGCAATTACTGAATTTTCACTCAAAAGTTATCCCTAAATATTTTTAATTCAATATGAGAGTCATCTGTAGACTCCGATTTGGATTTTCGTGTTTATTGCATCTTACGATTCGCAAATCGCAAAAGTGTCCGGTATCCGATTAATGTAGGAATATACTTGCGTGCACAGTGTGGCGTGTACGTAATTTATATATGACATACAGATCTACCAATAATAAGCAAAAGCGTTATTTTCTATTGAATGTAATTGGTGGAAGTTCTTTAGCTTTACCTGAGATATAGCCTCCCATTAAATTGTGGAAATCGCTGTATAGCAGCGCCACCTGTTGAGCATTTGGCACCAAAAGTCGATAGGCCCTAATTTAGGCATCTACATATAAATTTATAAACAATTCTGAACAGTAGTCCAGGAGATACATTTGCCACAAAATTTTTGTCTCTCACACGCACACACAGACGGACAGACATTCGCAAAAAATTGTAAAATTGTATTCTAGACTTCTCAAAACGTGAAAATCTGTCGAAAACCAGAAGTCGGAAATTTTTACGAATCCAATATTTTCTACTATTGAATAAATAAGAAAATAAAAAGGGTCAAATCTTGTTTTGGAACCCACAAAACATGTAAATCCATCAAAAACCATAAGTAGGAAATTTTTACGAATCCAATACTTTCTTCTGAAAACATTCGTGAGTTTTTATAAGCAAGTGAAGAGTGAAGTGCCTGAGAAATTACTTAAAACAATCATTTTAACACCTTCTTGTTAAAACTAAACATTTCTTTAACAATCTTAATATTTTCGAAAAGTCAGCTTTATTTGTTAAAAGTATTTAAATTTTTGTGACTATTACTTCTTTTAAAGAAATAAAATAAAATTTCTCAGTGATTCCTTAACTTTCTTTCCAATCATTTTAACAGTAATCTTCATGACAAGTCAATTCATACAATTCAATTCACTTGTGCTTGTGACATGAAAAACTACCTAACTGATAACAAGACATAACAGATGACACAGTCCTCCATTTCATACATACGTCTTCCTTCACTCTTTTGGAATTGTAGGTACCATATGCAAGCCCCTCATCCCTTAACACTAAACTTCACGACAAAACAATTCCTTCAAATCACTCGTGTCATGAAAAACTACCTATCTCACAACTGACTACAACATATGACAAAATACTACTTCATTTCATTCATACATCTTCGTTCACACTTTTGTAGTTGTAGTTACCGAATGTAGACCTCAACTTTTAACACTAATCTTCATGACAAAATCACTCTTTCAGTTCAGGTGGGACATGACAAACAACCTACATCACAACTCACTACAACATATGACATAGTACTTCATTTCATTCATGCATCTTCATTCACTTTTTTGAACCTCTCACCTCTTCACACTAATTAATTTTCATGACAAAACAACTCTTTCAATTCACGTGGAACATGACAAACAACCTACCTCACACCTCAGAACTCACTACAACAGATGACAAAATATTTCACCTCATTCATTCACCTTGCTCTCTCTCTTGCAACACCTCATGTCATTCGAAGCATGACATTGTCCCACTTCAAAATATTTTGAAGTGCCTCAATGTCATGACAAAAATTTTTCCTGTCTTACCCATCACTAGAGAACACAAAATGTATTACAAATCATGAATGAACCAGCAAATAAAATTTTTGTGTTAAATTCATTTCATTTATATTGAAAATATTTCACGGTGTTGGTTGAAAAAAATCTTTAATATAGGATATCTAGTTTTACAAGGAGAGGACAAGACATGGAAAATTCATATCGGGACGAAATTGTGCAGGATTATAGTATACTATGAAAGTAACAACATATTAAAGCAGTAGGGCCCACTATCCACAAAATTTCTAGAAAAAAGCATTTAAAGTTTCAGTAATCTTTAAATGCAAGTTATTTCACAAGAGAGGCAGCGCCGCAGTGGTATGAGCGTAAAGCAGTAGTCTTCCACCCAGATGACATAGGTTCAAGGCTACACAAGGCTATTTTTTTTTCTTCTTTACTTTTTTATGTAATTTAAACGTTTTATATATTTTTACTTTATTTTATAATTCATTTGAAAATTTTAATAAAAGATTATTTAATTTCCTTGAATATAAAATAAATAATTTTTTCTATTTTTGATATTTATAACTTAAAAATACAATAAATTTCTATAACTTAAAAAATAAATTTTAGTTTTTTTTAAACTATAAAATAAGGTGAAACTAAAGAAAATGTTTTAAATTATTTTTCTAAGTATTTTATTTTATTTTAGGTATATCCAAAACAATATTAAATTTTGTTTTTAAATTACAAAAATTTAAGACATAAAAAAATCACAGAGAAATGATGATTTTAATTGCATATATAATTATTACCCAAATTAAATAATTACTTCTCCAATCTATCAATACAACTTTATGAAAAATTAATGTATAGGATTACTATACTATAAAATTATTACAGACAAAGAAATATTATCCTTAAATGTAGATTTTAAATGTTAATCAACATACTTTCTTATTCGACAACGACAATTTTTTTTTTTTTTTTTTTTTTTTTTTTTTTTTTTTTTTAATTCTTCTGTGAATGAAATAAAATATTTCACTTCACCTGCTCTCTATTATCAACAGGCTAAAAGGGTTTACGTAATTTATAGACATTAAAAGGAAAACAGGAAGCTCAAACCAAGATTTAAGTACACCTGCTAACTATTTTTTACTCTTTGTTTTACATCTTGCTTATTTTTTAGTTATTTAACTTTTTTATCTGTTTTTCTTTATATTTGTTATTTAGCGTTTTGTAAAATTAAAATTTATTTTTTAAGTTATAAAAATTTATCGTATTTTTAAGTTATAAATAAATATATATATTTTTAAATATTTATTTTATATCCATGAAAATGAAATAATCTTTTATTATTTTTTTTTAATTTTGAATTTATTTATAAAATAAAGTAAAAATAAATAAAAAATTTAGATTACGTAAAAAATTAAAGAAAAAAAATTGTTCCGTAGGTAGTCTCGAACCCACGTTGTTTGGGTGGAAGACCAGTGCTTTATGCTCACGCCACTGGGGCGCTGCCTCGCTTGCGAAACAACTTGTATTTAAAGATTACTGAAACTTTTAATGCTTTTTTCTCGAAATTCTGTGAATAGTGGGTCCTACAGCTTTAATATGTTGTTACCTTCATAGTATACTTCAATCCTACGCAATTTCGTCCCGATCTGAATTTTCCATGTCGTGACCTCTCCTTGTTAGATTAAAGTTATCCAAAGTATGCAATGTATCGCGCATGTAAAGTTTGTTAAAACTTACATGCGCGATATACATAAAATTATAAAAACAAAAAGCGTAGTTTTCATTTATAATATTAAATATATGTATTCATTTCTTATATTGTATGTGTGTGTATATATATATATATATATATCTATATATATATATTTATTTATTTACAGGTTGATAATTTTTTGTACCGATTAGCCCAGGGGGTAATAGAACAGCTCATATGGGACATAAATCAGTACTTCTAATTAATAACCGTACAATTGTTAACGCCCCTGAAAAACAACCCTTATCTCACACCACTATAGTTTTAGGGTAATTGTCTCCAAATGTTGTTACGATTAAATAAGACTAAAATTTCTCTAAAAAGTTACTGTTATGAAAAAAAAGGCAGGTATTAAAAATTGTACGGTTCATAATGAGATGGTTGGTAAGTATGGTACATCAACTTTGACCTATCTCAAATCGTTTTGAAGTTACTGCGAAAAGAACGAAAAAACTAAAAATTTAAAAAAAAAATTTCATTTTTGAAGTTTCTAAGCATGCTACACAAACAATAACATATTTTTAAAGAGCAGAAAAAATCTAACAAAATGACATCAATTGTGTTCTAATAGCTAGATATAACGAAGAGTTACAAGCACAGAAACAGTGAAAAAAATTTAAATAAAATATACGCCCAAATATTTAACCAATAATTTCGCAAAAACCGTTCAAGCTACAATTAATAAAATCTTCTGAATATCAGCCAATTCCAATAGTTTTCGAATAACCTTACAACGGGCGACATTGGCTGACTAGTGCAGGAGAAATATGGGTGTTTTTTTTTTTTTTTTTTTTTTTTTTTCTATACACTTTTCATTTGTACGTTTTCAAGAGCGAGACCCCGCCCATTACGTTTTGAACTTCTCTTACCAACTCTTCTTAGTGATTCACTTTTGATCATATTTGTATGATTAATTTACTGTTTATTTATTATCTGCATCAAAACTATATGATATATATTTATTTGATTTCGATTAAAAAAATTTTAACCCTTTCGCGACCGCCGACGTAGATTAACGTCATTTGAAAATCTGTAACTCTGCCAGTGGGCGTTTCTTTCGCAGTTTATAAGCTATTTATTTCTTAAGAATATATCCGATATTCATATTTTTATATTCTATATACTATGGATAAAAATACTTTGATTAAAAAGGGTATAATTATTATGTATATCCATTTATAATATGAATGTGAATACAGAAAATTTTATCCTGAAATGTTGAAATTTGGGAGGATAACGAACACAGGCGACCTTACTGCGAAAACAAAACAAAAGCATGTGGACCGCATGTTTTTGTCTCTCTGATAGTAGATTCCGCCTGTGGGCGTTATTCTTTTAAGGTACGTTATTTCAGAACGAGGTTTTCTGTATCCATATTTATGTTACAAATGATTATGCATCATAATCATATTCCTTCTAATTAAAGTATTTGTATCCATAGTATTTTCTTTGTTCAAATATTAATATCAGTAATATCCTTAAGAAATATTGTAACTTTCAAATCGCAAAAGCCCACTAGCGTAGTTACAGATTTCCAAATGACGTGAATCTACGCCAGCGTTCGCGAAAGTGATAATACAGAAATTATTATAATTAAACATGACAGAAAGTTATTCTTCAAAATGCGTAAAGCGCCCACATAAGATGCGCCACGTTTACAATGCTATGTAAACAAAATAAATTATTAAAATAAACTGATAGCTATGTACTCCACTCCTTATGCCTACAATTAAGCATAGATGCCAATATTTTATTTTATTCCGGAACATTTTTACTTAAACCTTTATTTGAAACGACTTTATCTTTAGAACCAATTTCTTCCAACATATAACTGATCTAAGCTGCAAACCTAATCCTGAGTATTGTTCGTACCCGCCGCTTTTCCAACACCACCTAATTTTTATAGAAATTCACTTTAATTGCTCTCTTTATTTAAACGTATTTACGATGAAATAGAAGAAAAGTATTCTAAAAAAAAAAAAAAAAAAAAAAAAAAAAAAAAAGGCGTGTACTAACAATCGTACGGTTTAATTACTAAATAGGATGATGGCAATTTTGTATGATAGAATATGAAAAAATTTATTCTTATAAAAAGTAGTGTATAATAGTGGCAGGGCTAAAAATGCTTTGGAATAAATTAAAATATTGGGAATTCTGGATTAAGCTATGTATGCATAACGAAGCTTTTTTCTTTCATTGCCTTGTAAAATTAGTTCTTTTGATACTGTGTTTTACGTATTTTAAAGGATAAACTGCACCCATGTTTAACTACAATAATTTCTGTATTGCCATTATTTTAATCAAAATATAAATAAATGCATATCATATTGTTATGATCAGGGATGGAACAAGGGCGCAGAATTCATACCGGAATCCGTTTAAGAAATTTCTCTACCTATAATATAGTTGATTTAAGAAGTAGAAAATTTTCTTACATTGAGAGTGGTATGAATTCTGCGCCCGTGTTCCATCCCTGTATGATGGAAATACTCATACAATTATTGTTCATGTAATGAATAAACTGCAAATTAAGCAAAATGCGTTAACTTGGCCCCCCCACTTTCGAGTTTTTAAATTTCAAATACATCAGGAATTAGCTCTCAATTAGCTCTAATTTGCTCTCTAATATTAGAATTTGCTCTGGGTATGGAATCGAGATATAACAAGTTTAAAGGTGGGGGGGGGGGGGCAAGTTAACGCTAGCCCCCCCACATTCGAAATTTTAAATTTCAAGAACGTCAGGAATTAGCTCTCAATTAGCTCTAATTTGCTCTCTAATATTAGAATTTGCTCCGGCTTTGTTAACGAGATATTTCAATTTAAAAGAAAGGGGGGAAGGAAGGGGGGGGGAAGCAAAATTGCAGATATCGAAATTTCAAATACGTCAAATTTTAGCTCTCAATTAGCTCTATTTTGCTCTCTAATATTAGAATTCTATCTGAGTAAGTTATCTAGATATATCAGTTTGTTTGTGGGGTGGGGGGGGGGGGGGGCTAAGTTAACGCTGGTACACCCGACTCCCTATTACAAATAAAAAAATTTCGGTAGTGCCAATATTTAGCTCTCAATTAGCTCTAATTTGCTCTCTAATATCAGAATTTGCTCCGGCTTTGTTAACAAGATATTTCAATTTAAAGGAAAGGGGGGAAGGAAGGGGGGAAAGCAAAATTACAGATATCGAAATTTCAAATATGCCAAATTTTAGCTCTCAATTAGCTCTAATTTGCTCTCTAATATTAGAATTCGCTCTGGGTTAGGTATCGAGATATATCATATTTGCGATTTATGAAACACTCCTAGCTACGACCATTTGAGGTGTGGTTTGATGACGTCACTACCGAAGGAGGAGTTTATGTTGAATGAATCACGATTCACAAACTATGGGACCCACTCTAGATTATTTCATGTAATCAGTAATCGGCACTTCGATAGAAAAGGTATTTTCACTTATTTTTCCTGGTAAGCTTATTTTTAAACATTAAATTTCTTAATCTACTCGTTTTATATACATAGAACATCGAAAACAAGCGCGAACGTCCATTTTAATTTATTGGAGACTTGCAATCGACGAATCTATTGTGTAATGTAAATGCAAAACTACGGTAAACAATAGAAATTGCTTACTGCATTCGAGATTTATAGATATGAATTAGTTATACAATTAGATATCAATGTCATTACCTGCTGAAAAACATTGCTAATATAAATAACATGTTCGAAATGTGTTTGCCACGTTTATAAAATTAACGTTGATGTAAATATACATTTGTTTTGTTACGATTACGAATATATTCATGTTTTAAAAATAATTTAGCGTTATTTCAGATTTAAAGATTCTGAATAGATAAATTGTTATAAAAAATATCCATGTGTTTCTTTGCAATAAGAGATAAAATTTGCTTTTGTGTTATTAAAATTTTAATGTAATGTAATTAGTTGCTTCATATACAGTTTTTATTTGTGCTGCTGTTAGTGGCTGTTAATGTTTGAAAGTGTTACTTATACAGGCTGTCTGTTTAAATTTTTATAGTTAATTACTTTTATTTCCTTTCTATGTGTGTACAATTATTTATCATTACATATATCTATGCTTAGCTAAGAAAATAAACTTCATTTTTTATTTCACAGAATCCAAACATTTATTTCAACTGAATTAATATTGCCTTATGTATGTGATTATTAAAAATGTACGTACAAAGGTATTATCGATTCGGTTATGAAAGCAACAACTTGAAGACTATCTAATGAAAGTATCCACCTGCATCTTACGAGGGAAATTCCAGCCACTAAGGGAAAAAAATAGATGCTAACCATAACCTTCAATGGTGAGTTAAAGAGATTCATTAATTTAATTATTATTGAAGAAATAATCTGTTTCTTATCAACTTTATCTCTCAATTATATATGGCGTTAATATATAAATCTTGATTTTCATTATGTATTTTATTTGGATATTTGTAAAAAGTAAATAAAATATTTTGAGAACAATCATTTCACATAAATTGATTTGATTTATATTTTTACTGAAATGTGAATTTTGAGGTAAATAACAGAAATATAATGAAAATTTTAATTATTTAGATATTTGTTTGTGTTACTGTGGAATTTTGTAGTAGTAATTTGAAAAGTTGTAGTAATTTGAAAAGTTGTAGTAATTTGTAGTACTAGTAATTTGAACTGCGAACATGGAATATTTTAGAGGTAATTTCTTTAATAAATTTTAATTCCTATTTCATAATATTATTCTATTCAGTGAATTAAAATTAATGTTTAAATAAATATTGTGTAAATAACAGATATTTTGCATTTTAAAGATGTGTGTGTTTGGAACAAGAGTATTTTGAAAGGGGAAGATTATATACAAATGTAAATTAATATTGAAATTATCTGCTGCTTTAAATTATCATACATTATTGTACATGTATTTTGTATTTAAAAGGTAATTTTTTACATCTGTATAATCTGTCTTTTTTTGTAATGGGCGCTTTGATTTTCATGTGCACAAAGCACTAATACATATGTTACAGTAATTACCTACTGCAGTATGTTATTTGATGCATTTTATGAACATTTCATGCAGAGTGAGGTAGCAGTAATCAATGTTATTTTTTCTTTTTAATGTACATGGAGCGTAGATACATGCATAATAACAACTGCTGCATACTGGGATTTTGTGCATTTATATTATTCAATCATATATATTTAATGATTTAAAATTTATTTAATTGTAGTTGGTTATAATTTTGTTATTTTTACTTTCTTCTATATTCAATGGAAGAAAGTATTGGATTTGTAAAAATTTTCGACCTCGGGTTTTTGATGGATTTACACGTTTTTAGAGCTGTAGAACACGATTTGACCATTTTTGTCTGTCTGTGTGTGTGTGTGTGACAAAATTTAGTGGCAACTGTATCTCAGGAACTACTGCACAGAATTTCATACTAATTGGTATGTAGTTGCACCTTGACATAAATTAGTGCCTATCAACTTTTGGTAAAAATTGTCTTACAGGTTGCATTGCCATCCCGCTTTTTCTAAATTTTTAACATGGTGATATAGGACAAAATTTTGTATAAATGTGCATGAAGAGAATTCTTTTTTAGTAATCATTATGAAATTTACATAATAGAGATAGTCAACTGGGAAAAAAATTTTGTATGTGTAGGAGCCTCGCCTCCCCCCCCCCCCCTCCGGAGGGAAGTCTCCCCTCGAGGGCAGTAAATTTTCAAGATGGGTATCTTTCGAAAGGACTCGTCAATACCTTTAAAAGGAATGGTTGAACTATATAAATAATCTGTGATACTTCAAAACAAAGTTATTGAATTTTTTTACTTTTAACTTTAAAAAAAAAAAAAAAAAAAGGGAGAAATTTTTTTTTATATTGTTACTGAGTGAATTTGTATAGGTAAATATAGAATAAAGTCTTGTGGTGGCCACAACATACTAGTTAAATGAAAATTTCAGTTTTTATGTAATAACCGCCTGCCAGAGATTAACTGCTGGCATGTGGTTAATACAAAATATATATTACATATGATTATCATAGAAGTAATCCTATAAAATATATTGTACTTTCTTACATATTTGTATTTATGCATATGAATAGCCTGCCAATCACATGCAGTTAACACGTAAATACTAAATTTTCTTTAAAAACTGCTTTGTGGTGATTTCTAGGGGCAAAAAAAAAAAAAAAAAAGAATTACAGCGTTTTAAATTGGTATTGTTAGTTTTTCAGGCAAGATAAATCGATTGTGGATATTTTCAAGCGTAAAATTATTAGAAGGGACGGGAAGGGGCAAAAATGTAGAAAAGGAGCAGTTGTTTCGGAGAAAATGGCGGAAAACCCAGAACGCCTTTATTCTTTTATATTTTGCAGAGATTCGAATTCTGAATTCTGATACTCCATTCACATTTCTCATACTATGGATTTTTAATAGTATTTAGCCCGGAATTATGCAAGTTTCGGAGAAAACCATGAAAAAGTCAGACATTATGAAACATTGATATTTTCACAAAACATTTCATAACTCAAAATCTTTTAAGAGAGAAATCCTTTTTTTTTTGTTTTTTGCATATAGATTTTAAATTTTAATTATGACTAAATTATTTTTAATACATCATAAAGATACTTACACTTTAAAGTACTTTTATATTATCGAAAGTGGAATTTGAGATTTCACCTGTTTTAAGGTCCTGATAAGGTTTTATTTTGTATCTCAGATACTAATTAAAATAACTGCACACTGGTCTACGCTGCCGATAGCAGTGGAGAACCAGAGTGACATTTTTCCTGATCAGATTTTTTTTTTTTCACATGATAAAAATTAGTGCAATTTTGAGAATACATTAATTATTCAAAAATAGTGACCAGCGAAGCGGGCGTAGCCTGCTATACTCCTTGTAAAAGAAATAGGCCGATGAGTTTCTTTCCCGCAGAGCACCGTAACTATGGGAGCGGATCACGTGACCGACTGATAGAATTCTTTTTTTGCACTTCGTTGAGGTAATTCTAGCTGTGGTTAGATTTTACAACGCTCGTCGTGCTTGTTATTTTTACCTTTTTCTGTGACTTTTCATTTATTTTAGGATGTGAGCTGATATTAGAAAACAATCTAAAACGATGATTTATAATGTTTATAACTTCTTCAAAATATTATTTTGGCAAATACCTAAATTAATTTCACATAGTTACAAAATTGAATTACATTACTCCAATGGTTAAGTTTCATTAAGATTATTTCAAAAAACGTAGTTTTCACTCATTTGATGCAATTATTCTGTATGATTTAATACAATAGCTTTGTTTTAATTTATATATAGAAAAATCGTAAATATATGTATATCGGATTCTGACAGCATTTTAGTCATTAAATTATAACACAATTGAAGATTATAGAAAATGTTAGTAAAAAAAAATAAAAAAATACTGCGTCAAAATGCTATAAAACATTTTCGTACACCCTCCTAAAAAAATAAAATAAAAATAGGGCTTCATTTCCTTTGTGTCTAGTGCCATGGGATGAAATTAAAGTAAAGGGAATATTTTCGATCGTTATAAAATCCTTCAATAAATTGGATTCTATACGCTTTTTATTCTAATGGACTTTTAAGTTTCTTTGATAAATAAAGAGTTTTAAAAAAATCTTTGTTACAAAAATGTGTTTCATATTTAAACTTCCAAATATATATAGATTTCAAATATGTAATAACAAACTCACAGTTTGTGAAATAATAATAATAAATTTTGTGAAATAATAATATTAATAATAAAGAATCAGATGGTTATAAATCCAAAATATAAGTGTGTTACAAGAGAGTAGCATTTAACTTGTGATTTTTTATACAGAGAGAAAATACTCTTTCGTTCTATAAATGAGCGAATAATTTCGATTTCAGACGTTTTGTTAAATATCTCAAAAAGAATTTGACCAGTCATCTGTCAAAGGGGACCAAAAAAAAAAAAAAAGTTTGGGAGATTTTTTTTTTTGGGGGGGGGGGGGGGAGGGGGGGGGGTTCTAATCTTTTGAAGTTTACTGAAAATTTCCTTTTGAAAACTGCTGAGCTAATTTTTTAAAATGTCTATTACACACATAACTGATCATAAATATGAAAAAAAAAAAAAAAAAAAAAAATTCTTTTTAATTTTTGAGAAAATTTTAATTTGAAATATCTGTATGTTAATCTCATTCAACTGAAATTATAATTAATTTAATTCATAACTAATTGTAACTAAACACTATAAATTGCAAAAACTTGCAACAGTTGTTTTAAATCAAAATAATAGCATTGCTCTTTCATCAGGAGAAAAAAAACTAGGCACGAGTGCATCATCAAAGGAGCAAATGTGCACTCACACTTATTAAGAAACTTAAAGTGACTTCTACATATGGCTTCCTCTAAAAAATAGTTTGTTAAATTTCAGAGTATATACCGATACTGCTATATACCAAACAGAGAAGTATTAAAAGTTTAAAAATCATTAAAACAAGAAAGAAAAATTAATTAAAATATTGTTGCATAAAAAATGTTAAAAGTTTGGTTCCAGTGCGAAACCAATGTACATTAAAGATTTAATAAAAATAAATCATTCTTTATGTATTATCTCGCGAAAAGAATATGTATATATATAATGTTCACCTGCATATTTCATTTAAATATTTTAGATTTAAATACTTATGGATCATTCTAAAATAGTCAGTATGATAAAAGTTTAAATCTTTTACAACTGACTTTTTTCTACGAGCTATATTTGCCCATTTTTCTTTAAAATTTGAAAAAAAAAAAAAAAAAAAAAAAAGCTATTATTTTGTTGAATTATTCTGTTTTTTTTTTTTTGTTGTTGTTGTTTTTTTTTTTACTGCTGCAGGTGCCTGACAGAAACTTTAAAAAATATACATATGAAAATTTGACAATAATATTGTTTCACAAGACGGAATTAGAAGCAACTTTATATTGAAATAAAAATAAATCAAAAACCTATTTATTTAATCATCTTGTCAACATTTCCCCCTTGCTTCAAACTATTTAAACAAACGCAAACGCAGTGGGAAAAAAAGTGAATGGGTGGTCACGCCTCCCGTATCCATGGCAACGGAGAATTGGGGAAACTTTTTCTGGTTCCTTCACAAGCCTATTGATATTACAAGGACTATAGTATTAAATATAAAGAGTATATCAAATATTTATATAAAATAATGAACATAAATACTAGATTTTAGTTTTGTATTATTTCAAACTCTAAAATTCATTCATTTAACTCGTAACATAACTGAATTAAGCTACTTTGGCAACTACCCCAGCTACTATTTACATGGTGGTCCAGTTTTAAAAAATGTGCAATAGATGAAACTTTCACAAATCTTATTTGTTCCTTGATGGCAATGCCTGTTAGATCTGCTGGAATTGAGAGAATCTTTTCAAATTTCTCATATTTGTGCATCACAAATTGAAAAATCGTTTAGGTTTAGAAACCGCATCAAAACTTGTCTTTTGTTATAGAAGACTGAATAGTGTAAACAATGTAAACTTCGATTTTCAATGGCGATAACATTGTAAATAAATTATATTTTGGTTAACATTTAATTGATTTTCCTATGCATTGTCTATTGTAGGTCAGTAATTACTTTTATGTCATTTTCTGAGTTTCTGCCACAAATGTGGCAGAAAGGGGTTTTCGCCATGCCGGTTTCTACCAGTGGTTTTAACCACTGCGACATAATCTTGCCAACCCTGAATGAAAATGTTTCCACAAACAATGATTGTCACAGAAAGCATAAAAGTATTCTGTCACAGCAATATTAGATTTGTATAATAAAATATATATTCAGGCAACATTTTTTATGGTTTTTCCATTTTCAACTGGAAAATTAAAATGTGATCAATGATACAAAAAAAATGAAATGTCAACCTTTCTATTGGTATGGCAATTTCTTATGTTGTATTTTTTTCTATGTTTTTTTTTTTATTGTATCTTTTTATTTAAAGACTAGCAGGCTACGCCTGCTTCGCTGGGCACTATTTTTAAATGAATCATTATAATTAATGAATTCTCAAAATTGCATTAATTTTTATCATGTGAAACAAAAAGAGAAAAAAAAAGAACTCTGATCGGGGAAAAATGTCGCACCAGGTTCCCACTGCCTTCGGCAGCGTAGACCCGTGCGCGATGCGCGCGCATGAATGCATATATATGAGCGCTGTGCACGCGTATTCCTTCACCCCCTTATGATTTCTCAAAATTCCATGTTATTACTCATAAACTTTTATTCTTAAGAAAAGGAATTTAAAAAAAAATCATTTCTAATCGGGTAAAAAGTCACACCGGGTCCCCTCTGCTTTCATCAGCGTAGACCCGTGTGTGCGCAGTGATCACGAATTCATATGTATGCTCGCTGCGCGCACGTATTCCTTCACCACCCTTTCTGTCCCTCCTTAATTTTACACTTTCAAAAATATCCTCATTCGACTCGTAGGCACTCAAAACCTATATATACCAATTTCGAACGGTCTAACTCAATTTCTAATTTTTTGGCCCCCTTGAGGATATCTTAAAACATATAAATCAGGTGAAATCTCGAATAATTGCGATTAGTGCCCTCTCTTGGATAAATTTAATGTAGGTTATTCGATAATATAAAAGTACTTTAAAATAACTTTGGAATGCAGTATTAAAAAAAAATTAATAATATTTAGAATTCAAAAAATTGAAATTTTAAAATATTGCAGTGCCATCTGGTGGTAGAAATTTCTATAATCTACTGTTCAATTTTAAATCAACAAAGCTTTAAAATGATGTATTACTTATGAAATTATTTTAATTAGTAGCTGAGATACAAAAGAAAACCTAATCAGGTCACCTTAAAACGTGTAAATCTGGTGAAATCTCGAATTTCACTTTCGATAATATAAAAGCTCTTTAAAATATCTTTCGAATGATGTATTAAAAATAATTTAATCATATTCAGAATTCAAAATATTGAAATTTTAATATATTACAGCGCCATCTGGCGGTAGAAAAGTCTGTAGGATCTACTGTTCAATTCCAAATCAACAAAGCTTTCAAATAATGTATTACTTATAAAATTATTTTAATTAGTAGCTGAGATACAAAAAAAAAAAAACCTAATCAGGACACCTTAAAATGTGGAAATAACGTGAAATCTCTAATTCCATTACTTACAGTAGTCGGTTAACGGAAGGTGACAGAAATTTGTGGCATCTACTCTTGAAATTCAACTCAAATAAGTTTCAAAGTGACATATTACTTTTGAAATTATGCTAATTAGAAGCTGAGATACAAAAATGATATAAACACCATTATAAAACGACTTATGTCTGACTTTTTCATGGTTTTCTCTGAAACTTGTGTAATTCCGGGCTAAATACTGTTAAAAATCAATAGTATGAAATGTGAAAGGAGTATCAGAATTCGAAACTCTGCAAAATATAAAAGAATAAAGGCGTTCTCGGTTTTCCGTTGTTTTCTCCAAAACAACTGTTCTTTTTCTACGTTTTTGCCCCTTCTACCCCTTTTCGTCCCTCCTAATAATTTTACACTTGAAAATATCCGCAATCGATTTATCTTTCCTTAAAACCTAATAATACCAATTTCAAACGCTGTAACTTTTTTTCCCTTCCCCCCCCCTCCCCCTCAAGCCCTTCCTAATAATTCTACACTTTCAAAAATATTCAGAATCGAATTATCGGACATTAAAACCAAATACTCAAATTTTCAACGGCATATCTCAATTAAAAATATGTACTGCAAAATATAAAACAATTTAATTTTTTTGTTTGTCCACATATTTTCATGGAAATTGAACACTAGGTTTATAATATGCTGTCTAGGCCGAATATTAATTCAAATATAACGTGAATGAAAATTTGAAAAAGTTTGAAAATTGCAATTTTCCTCTCCACTATAAAACACGTGACATCTTGATCTGTTACAATCATTTCCTTTTTCATGGCAGACGGTCGTTTGGCATTTGAAATGATGTTGCCACAAAAAATTCATACTTTAGTTAATTTTTAAAAATTTAATTGTTGTACCGATAAGCCACTTGTACACTTAGATTCAGAAAAAATTCCCCTTTCATATGGTACCAAAATCGTAACGATTGAACAAATATTTCTAATTTCATATTATTTTTTTTTTCTGCTTTTAACTCCGTTAAAATATCTTTTTTTTATGCAATGGCGGTGAATTCTCATTCATTGAGATCGCTTTGATATTAGACATGAGTCGACATTTTAATTAATACCTCCACAACTAATTAAAAATTTTAAATTCTGTTTTCAGGAGGACCTCGGAAAGGCTCCAGAGCATCAGTATGTCAATTCTTGTATTTCTGCGTTCAGTAGGGGCTGAACATATAAAAGAACTGACAGACAGACAAACCTTTCCATTTATTATTATACATATGTCGTTTATTGTATCTTGTTATTTAAAAACATATTTTAAATTACATCGGATATACTCCGGATAATATATTTTGGGATAAAAACATTTTAGTCAAATTCAAACTCATATGAAGCATCTTTTAATATCCTAATGATAATGTTTTAACTTTACAGAGTTAGATATTCTTTTTTTTTTTTTTTTTAACAAGGGCTACAAATATGAAATCTGTTCCTTGAGTATCCTTCGTTATTTTGAGAAATAAGCAGGAAAGAATTGAAAATTGAAGCTGTGGGGCATTTTTGCAACTTAAAATGAAAATAATGAAATTATTTCCTAACTGTATATTAGAAATATACATATAGAGTGTTATATATTGCCCTAAATTAACTAAAAAATTCAATAGTGAAAGTTATAAGCATTAGAAAAAGTATGTACTAGATTTTTTTTTTAACAATTATCAAAAAAGTCATCGTCAAATAGTGAAAAAAATTTAAATGTCACCAAAGGGAATCATACTAAATCTGTAGCACAAAGTGGTCTAGATATAACAAATTTTCTTCTATTCTTAAAAAATAAGTTACTGATTTTTAACACATTTTATTTTGCCTTATTATTTTTTAAATGCTATTAAATGTTATGTTCTATCCAGCATTGGATATGGGGATTTCTATAATATTTTTCTGCTTTTGTCTTATGAAATGCACTATTTATATTCATATTTATTGCATGGAAAAGCAGCAAAGAGGTAGGAAGAACCCCGCAGGTGTTAATAAAGCAAAGTGAGTCAAGAATTGGCGAGTGGAGTGAGAAGGCAGGACCCCCCCCCCCCCCCAGTTATGTTTTAAAAAAATAATAAACACATTTGATACTAGGTTTTTTATGTAGGTAATCACCCCCCCCCCCCCCTCAAAAACAAAAGTGTGGACGAATCTAAAATCCTGGTTGAAAGTGCTTGAAAATTTCCCGGGAAGTGCTTGAAAAGTACTTGATAACTCCTTGAATTTTTTTTACTCCTAAGTGTATGAACCACGGAATAGTTACTATTTATTTAAATCAAATTGGAGTGTAAAGGGTGATATTTTTATTTATTATGAACTATGCAAAAAATACCAGAGCCGGGAATCGAACCTGGGCACCTCCGCTTAACGCATGGATGCTCTACCACTGAGCTACCCTGGCTGACCTGATATATCTGCGTTTGCAGACTCGGTGACTTTTCCAACGAATATTATGCGAGAAGTGCCTAGCTGGTTGTCAGCCAGGGTAGCTCAGTTGTAGAGCATCCGTGCGTTAAGTGAAGGTGCCCGGGTTCGATTCCCGGCTCTTGTATTTTTCGCATAGTTGGTAATAAATAAAAATATCAACCTTTACACTCTAATTTGATTTAAATAAATATTCACGGTTGATGAATTCATGGATAAAAAATTCTAAATTGAAATTTCGTGGTCTATGGAGTTGTGCTACGATTGTTATTGTCTCACCTGATATATCTGCGTTTGCAGACTCGGTGACTTTCCCAACGAATATTATGTGAGAAGAGCCTAGCTGGTTGTCAGCCAGGGTAGCTCAGTGGTAGAGCATCCGTGCGTTAAGCGGAGGTACGCGGGTTCGATTTCCGGCTCTGGTATTTTTCGCATAGTTGGTAATAAATAAAAATATCAATCTTTACACTCCAATTTGATTTAAATAAATATTCACGGTTGATGAATTCACGAATAAAAATTTCTAAATAGTTACTATTTAGTTTGAAGGATATTTGGTATTCAGTTGAAGTTAGTATTTAGTTGGCCGAATATTCGGTATTTGGCCAAAACTGATATTTGGTGCATCCCTAATATGCACTTTGGTGGGATTTTATAATTACTAACTTATCCAACTGGGAAGCGGGGAGTAAAAAATGCATAAGTCGTTGCCAAAGGCATAGTTGCCAACCTTTGAGAATCAAAATTAGAGAGATTTTGTATGAGACATTCTTTTTATTGCAAATACATATGAATAAAATAATAAATAAATAAAACATACTAAATTTAAAATACAGCTAGATTATACTAAATTCTAACCATACTGAAACAATATATATACATGCATACATTGATTTGGCGAAATGTTTCTTCCCTGAAAAATCTATTAATTTTTTCCACATGTTTACACATCCTATAGATATGACATGTAAATATTTAATTTAATTGTGGAAAAATAAATAGATTGATTAAGATCAGCAATAAAGTCTAAAAATAATTACATATGTGAGTAATATTCACTTTTATTGATTTATAGATTTTAGAGTTGCTCACTTTCCAGAGATTGGAAAAGGAGGGGGGACAGAAAAATAATTACAGAGTAAGAAATATTAAACTCTTTCAATTCTACTTCTAGAATTTAATAAAACAACTTTTAAATTAATATTACAGTTACATAAAGATTGGGAAATAAAAGACTTCTGCTGAACATTTGATTGCTGATTGTTAGTTGGAGATAAATTTGAAGGTGGGGGGGGGAGGAAATAATTAAATGAGCAAGAAATATTTAATAATACTATTTCTTTACAGGTTCTAGAATCTCATAAAGTATGTTTCAAACGAATATTGACATTTATGTTGTAGATGGTACAAGACTGGAAATTGGGAGCTTTCGTAGAACATTTGATCACCGATCGTTCTATGGAGCTTCTATTTTTAAAATGAACGATATCCGTGACTTTTTTAAAGATTGAAGAAATAAATTCACGGAATTCTGCAAATTAGGCAAAAATAAATAAATAATAAAATAAAATAATGAAAAAAAATGAGCAAAACTGTTTTTTTTTTTTTTTTTTTCTAGCAAACACAGTGCAGCATTACAAAATGGGTTTGGAATTATATTGCTTGATTTGGGTTGTTAAAATAACAATAAGTAGCACAACATCTACAAAATTTTAGGAATTTAAGACAACTTATAATTAGGGTCTTTTAGGACATTTTTTAATTTTTTCAGGAATTTCAAAAAAGCCACAAGTAACATGCAATACACTATGTTTCATAAAAATAAAATCATCATAATATTATGAAAAATAAATATTTACTAATGAAATTGAGATAGAACTTTCAATATGAAATTCAGTGTACATATTTTTTCACAAGATACCAGATAAGATTTTTTTTACCTTTTAGTTATACAAACACATAGCAAGATAAAATATTTTAATGCACATTAAAAAAAAGAGGAGGCTAAGGCTGGCTTTTTTAACGTTATCATAAAAAATATTTCTATGACAATCTTCTTTAATCTGGATATTAATGAATCATTTTATTTATGTAAGTGACTAAATAAATGTAAATAAATAAGTAAGCCAACCAAAATACAGGATTAAAATATGGTATATTTATGTTTAATGGAAAATACCGTTTCAACTAATATATGTGATAATTACAGTGCAATAATTACTAAATATTTTAAAAATTTAATGCAGTAAATCTGAACAACTTTGTGCTGTAGAAATAAGAATTTTTAAGTAAATACAATAAAACCGCCGTACTCAGATTAACGTCTTATTTTGTATTTGTAAAGCGATAGTCTACGAAGACGGAGCCATGTTGTCATTATGTTTGTGTTGATAGATTCATGAAAAGAACGATTCATTGAATTGTCAGCTTTGGCTCCTCCTACAGTAATTACGTCTGACCAATTGCTGCTCTGTATTTGCTTAATCTTCGTCGCTGAAATTGTTTCATAAATCGCATCATATTTTTGGTTTGGTGGGGGGGGGGGGGGGGCTAAGTTAACGCTAGTACACCCGACTCCCTATCACAACTAAAAAATTTTTGGTAGTGCCAATATTTAGCTCTCAATTAGCTCTAATTTGCTCTCTAATATCAGAATTTGCTCGGGCTTCGTTAACGAGATATTTCAATTTAAAGGAAAGGGGGGGGAGGAAGGGGGGAAAGCAAAATATCAGATATCGGAATTTCAAATATGCCAAATTTTAGCTTTCAATTAGCTCTAATTTGCTCTCTAATATTAGAATTCGCTCTGGGTTAGGTATCGAGATATATCATATTTTTGGTTTTGTGGGGGGGCTAAGTTAACGCTAGTACACCCGACTCCCTATCACATATAAAAAAAATTCCGTAGTGCCAATATTTAGCTCTCAATTAGCTCTAATTTGCTCTGTAGTATCAGAATTTGCTCCGGCTTCGTTAACGAGATATTTCAATTTAAAGGAAAGGGGGGAAGGAAGGGGGGAAAGCAAAATTACAGATTTCGAAATTTCAAATATGCCAAATTTTAGCTCTTAATTAGCTCTAATTTGCTCTCTAATATTAGAATTCGCTCTGGGTTAGGTATCGAGATATATCATATTTTGTGGGAGGCTAAGTTAACGCTAGTACACCCGACTCCCTATCTTAATTAGTCTTAATTTGCTCTTAGGCTTAATTAGTCTTAATAGCTCTTAATTAGTCTTAATTTTCTCTCTAATGTTACAATTTGCCCCGGCTATGTTAACAAAATATTTTAATTTTAAGGAAAGGGTGGAAAGCAAATTTTTAAATATGGAAATTTGAAACATGCCAAAATTTAGCTCTTAGCAAACTGTAAATTAATAAAATTAAAATGTTTTAATTCTTTTAAAATATGCAATAATCAGGTGAATGAAAAAGCCGACAATACGAAATTTTATTAATATCAATAATGTTTGATATGGATTAATGTCTGCATAATTTAGTTAAAAAAAAAAAAAAAAAAAAAAAAAAAAAAATCCATATCTAATATCTAATGATTTATAATCTGAGAAACAGCATCATGTCGAAATCCATTAGCTATAGCATGGTAAATTGGAAAATGGAATGTACTTTGCACATGCACATTATTACAAATCCTTTTGCATTTTAAACATTTTTGTCTTTTACATTCAATAATTTAATATGTGATTTGGAAAAAAAAAATCATACAGTAATAATTCTAAGATTTGAAAAAAAAACTTTTTATATACCATGTTTTTAAATTTTTTGTTGAATCATATAAAATTGACACATTACCAGAATAATTACAAATGCATTGTCATCGTGTTCTCAGCTATTCTTAAAGTTTCAAATTTTCAGCTAGTCGGAAAGTTAGCCAAAAAGCGATTGCGAGATTTGTGCTGCACAGACAAGAAAGCAAGTTCAAAGCAATACAAAAAAAAAAAAAAAAAAAAAAAAAAAAAAGTTGGTTTTAAAAATAAAATGATAATCCTTTAAGAACAACATATATTAGCATCATAAACTACATTAGCACTTTATCAATGCGTAAAAAAAAATTTTTTTGTTATTATGACGTCAATTTTTGTGAGATGCCTAATTTAACTTTTTATAAATTTTTAATGTTCATGTTTAATTAAACATATTTATTTTTACATCAAAAAAAAAAAAAAAAAAAAAAAAAAAAAGAACTTTTTTTCTTTTTTTTTTTTTGGGGGGGGGGGGGGCAACAATTAAATTATAGTTAATATTTGAATGACTAATTTTAAAGCAAATAGGAGAATATTATTTTCATATTTTAATTAATGAAAAGAAAACTAATCAAAAATTCGAAAATCGGGCTTCGAGGCATTGCGTTGTCATCGTGATCTGAGCTATTCTAAAAGTTTTAAATGTCCAGTTAGTCGGGAAGTTATTTAAAAATCGATTGCAAGATTTGTATTGGACAAACAAACAAGAAATCGAGTTAATATAAACATGGTAAAAAGAATCACTAATTTTGTTCGTCTTTTTTTTTTTTTTTTTTTAGCTTACATTCTGTGTCATAAACCTTCTGCCGAATCCGGGTTAAAAACGGAAAGAGGGGAAAATAAATTAGAAATATCAGTCCTACCGTTAGAAATCCAGTATCAAATGAAAGGGGCGGAAACAGTTTTTCGTTACGACTATTAGAATTTTTAAAATTTACTAATGTATGAAATTTAAGTGACAACACTTCATTTTAATCTTTTCATAATTTCTAGTGCGAATCACGCTAATAAAAAAAGTCTTTAATTTAAAACTTTATTTTTATATTTTATTATTAAAGACTTTTTTTTTTAATCTTACATTCTCTGCCATAAAACGGCTGCCGAATCCGGGTTAAAAATGAAAAAAGTGTTAATAAAAAATGTTGCTCTCATCTAATTCATTTTTTTAAAAGATTTTTCTTATAAAATATATTTTTATTTGTACATATTAATTGGATGTTACGTTATAATTGCTCAAGTCTGTAGAAAATAAATTAGAAATATCAGTTCTATCGTTACAAATTCGGTACCAAATGAAAGGAACGATTTTTCTGAATCCAAGGGTGCAAACAGTCTTTTGACACGACAATTAGTTTTCTTTAAATTAACTAAACTATGAAATGTAAGCTACAAAGCTTCATTTTAATTCCTTTCAGTCACTTTAAAAAGTAAGTGGCTCGTTACAAATTCGATACCAAATGAAAGGGGCATTTTTTCTGAATCTAGGAGCAGTTTTTCCACACGACAATTAATTTTTTTTTAATTAAGTAAAGTATGAAATTTAGGTGGCAACACTCCATTTTTAACTTTTCATACTTTTAAGTGCAAATCACGCGAATAGAAAAAGTTTTTATTATTATTATTATTACATTTTATGATTTTATTTGCTTTATAAATGAAACCTTTAAAAACCAAATCCATATAAATCGCTCAAAAACTTGCTTCAGGTCCCTGATGCCTTCGGTTGCGTTTTTTTCACCCACAATATTTCGAGTAATTGATAGGAATCCCACTCCAAATGTAGTGGTACAATATGTTATGAAGTTTAATTTCCTGTCAAAAGAAAAAAAAAAAAAAGATCCATTAGCAAACGAACGGTATTTTATAGTACCTTATAGCGTATTCAATGAACAGCAGAATCTTCGGTTTTTCACCTCGCAGTGTGAAAAGAAATGTCTTACGAAAAGGTCTATAGTTAACCATTTTGAATTAATAAATTGATTCCTAATTAAAAGTATAAAAATTCGGTTTCGAAGTGCACTTATAGACGTTGCAGACGGTATCGTGCGGTAGATTTTTCTGGAGACATTTGACAGAGGGAAAGGCAGACGCTATTACGGTTTTATTAAAAATCTACTAGAATAATCTAAATAAGCATTTACAATAGAGAACAGCGATACTATAGGACCTCGTTGGCGAACTTTGAAATTTAAACAATAGCTGGGCCATTTCTAGCCAATGACATTGCTTATGCAATAGTGTCGTGACAGCTATATTTTTACTTCCATTACCCATCTACCGTAGATAATGGAAGTATTGTATTCAGTCCAAAAATTCGGTATCAAGTTTTCACCTGATTTATACGTTTTAAGATCTTCTGAGTCAAAAAATTCACTTTTTGGAAACTGGTCAGTGTGTGTGTGTGTGTGAAGGGGGGGGGGGGTTCTTCTGGTTATCATATCTCCGATAAAGATAGAACTACGAAACTTTAGAATTGAGGCATGGCTGTTGTACAGATGATTTTTCCAAATTTTGGGGGAAATTGGAAAATCGGAAGTGGAACATAGGAAACCGGAAGTGGGATCGCAAGTCTGTATCTAAAAAACGGCTCGAACGATTTTCTTCAAAGTTGCTACATAAACACTCTATTAGATGCCTTTTTCAATGATATAGTTGGTTTATTCAGAAAAATTAATAGCCGTTCTGTATAAATAGCTCAAATTCTGGTCTCGCAAGTGCGTTCTTTAAAAACCGTTCTACGGATTTTTCTAAAACTTGCCATAATAACTCCCTTTTAAATATCCTTTTGTAGGTAATTATTGATTTCTTGTCAATAACTAAGTATGCCAAATTTTGGTAAATGTTGGTATCTCAAAACCGGCTCTAACGATTTTCTTGAAAATTATTACAAAAATCCATTTTAGATATCCTTACTCATGTACTACGTGGTTATTACACCAAAATTAAAAGGCATACTAATTAGGTAGATCCGTTTTAGATTTCAGAAATTGGTGTTTCAAAAAATAACTGTACAAATTTTGCTTTCTTATTTTTTTACTCACTATGTATACTTTTTTTTTATATGTCTTTAGATGTGTATAAAGTTTCTCTTACCGGAAAATTTTTTGGTGTCAACTTCGTTAGGTCAATTTTATGTCCTCTGGTCACATTATTTCCAAAAAATGAATATAATACATTTAATAGTAGGTAAAAAAAGTCATGTGATTGCTTTACACCAGATTTTTTTCATGGCAAAATGACAAAAACGATTAAAACTCACCCAGAAATTCCACTGCCTTCTAGATAGAGGAAACGCTCCCTTCGCGCTTTTATAGAAAACTACCTTAAAGTCACTTTATTTGGTTATTTATCGCTCCTTTAGCGAGTTTTATAAATTAGGAAAAAGCGTTTGTTTACAAATTATTCCGTTCGTATCATGAAATGACACAGTACCAAAGCTAAGAATATACAGAAAAATGTGCATATTAATTAAGGGAAAAAACAACAACATATAATTTACTAAGTAGAATTACACATACAATTCATGGTACTTTCTTATATACAGGGTAGGGTGATTATAAAAAAAAACTACCCCGATATATGAGACCATAGCTGTCATACCATTCACAGTAACTGAATAAAATTTTGGTGGAAGGTACGTTGAGGTATGCGCTCAAGAATTACTATATAAAAAACAACATTTAAACTCTAACAGTTACGGTTACAGTGACAAAATTTCAAAAATTTCAAATGACAACACCTACTTTTTTTTTTATTGAAATGGAATCTCCATAGCAAAAAACCATAAACAGCGTTGGAACGGTACCTGTAACATGAAATCGTCAGCGCTAGCAGGCTAAGGGAAAAAAAAAAAAAAAAAACTGTTATGTGCCTACCAGAGCACGACTTTCATTTTTTTTAATGACGTCACATTTCACACTGAGTCTTTGGATCAGACTAAAGTCTACTGATTCTGCTTCGAAACGAAAAGAAGAGATCACGGTATCCTTAATTTCTTGTAAGGCGACTGAATAAAGGCTTTAATTTCGTTGTTAGTTGTAAGACGCCGTCATGACTGACATCATTGCAGTACGTGAAAAACAAGGCATTGTGAAATGGCAATCAAAATCGATTTTGATGATGATAATAATGTTTCCCAGTAAGCGGCATATTGTTCACAGAGCAAGAAAGCAAGATAAACATCACGCATTTCACAATGCCTTATTTTTCACTTAGTGGAATGACGTCAGTCATGACGGTGTCTTACGACTAACAAAGAAATTAAAACCCTAATTCAGTAGACCTACATTAAATTAAGGATACCATGGTTACAGCGTCTAGAATAAACAGTGTGGCAATCGCCTATAACCGTGATGTTAAAATGATGCTACAAAAATTAAGCTTACCCAGATGTCGCTGTGATCGAAGCTATTGCTCAAATCGAAGACCTGATTGGCTTTTCCCAGTTTCGTCAGTTTAATCACGTGATCTAAGCATATAATTAACCAATAGGGAGTCTCGGTTTTGTTGTCGTGACCCTAGCTTCGATTACAATGACATCTGGTGGCAGGCTTAATTTTTTTAGTACAATTTTATTCGCCGCTTTCCACACTGTTTATTCTAGACGCTGCACCATGGTCTCTTCTTCTCGTTTCGAAGTAGAATCAGTAGACTTTAGTGAGAGACGAAGACACAGCGTGAAATTTGATGTCATTAAGAAAATGAAAGTCGTGCTCTGGTAGGCACATCACAGCTGTTTTCTCTTTTTTTCTTAGTGGTGATTTTCATGCTAGAGGTACCGTTCCAACACTATTTATGGTTTTTTGCTATGGAGGTCCCATTCCAATAAAAAAAATGATGTTGCCATTTTAAATTTTCGAAATTTTGTCACTGTAAACGTAACTGTTAGAATTTAACTGCTGTTTTTTATATAATTCTTGAGCGCATACCCTAAAATACCTTCTACCAAATTTTTATTCAGTTTTTCGGAACGGTATGGTACCTATGGTCTCATATATCGGGGTAGTTTTTTTTATAATGACACTGTACATTATTTACAATATTAAAAAAAAAAAAATCCAATTTGCCGTTAGCTGACCTCCAAACCCTCATTCAGTGTCCTTTACATATCTGATGAGGTAACCAGTCAGACAAAGCATTAGACTAGTATGCATGAAAACTAGTGTACATGAACGTTTTGCGTACATGAAAAAAAAAAATCATGGAATACCCCCTATCTCAAAAATGCATGAAATTACATATTGCAGCAATTAGTAATACGCACGTCTGTACGCTTCGCGTATATGAAAACAAAGAAAAAAAATCACAGAATACCCCTATTTTAAAATGCATGAATATCAAATATGCATGAAATTACATACTGCAGCAATTAGTAATACGCACGTCTGTACGCTTCGCGTACATTAAAAAAAATACTTCTATCTCAAAATGCATGAAATTACATATTGCAGCAATCAGTAATACACACGTCTGTACTCTTCGCGTACGTGAAAGCTAAAAAAAATCACAGAATACCCCTATCTCAAAATGCAACAATATGCATGAAATTACATATTGTTGCAATTAGTAATACGCACGTCTGTACGCTTCGTGTACATGAAAAAATGCATTTTAAAATTAAATAATCAAAATAAAATATTAAAATTAAACTAAGAGCAAAATAAACAGAAATAACAAAAATAATAAGAGCAAACTCTAAAAGATGCTTTTGGCTGCTATGCGCATAACGCCAAGCGTGAATTCTCGCCAAACTCACTTAGCTCCGTAGGGATTTTCCGCTACAAAGAGACTCTACTCATCATTAAGACTCCTATAATACGAGCTGACTCACAGCTGATCATCGTTGCCCAGCGGAAATATAGCTTGGCGACGTTTAGTTACAGACGGATTACTCAGAGTCTTTATCGCCTAAAATGGCGAGTTTGCCTAAACAGAAGAGCGAATGATTGTTTGTACTTGATAAGTTTGGCGAAATTTTCTTATAACCTTTGTAAAAAGTAGCCATCACTGTTGCTATTAAATTAGTTAATTTTAAATATTTATATACGTTGAGAAGTAGTGTAGGTTGTAAAATACAACATTTAGATAATCGAACAGCAATAAAAAGAAATAATTGATACAAAAAATGCAAGAAAACATATCATAATTACACTTTATATTTGTGATTGAAAGCTAAGCGTACAATTTTCTTTTGGACAATTAATAGCCCATTTCTTTTGCCTTTCTTCATCTGTCGGAAATCTAAACATTCTTAAAGCAGTTCTGGTATGATTTGAGCAATTTTCGGCTGCAAAACCTCCATTTTATGTGATTTGATAACACTTGAAATTCAGACCGCGCAACTCGGGAATTCGGATGGGCAACAATCACTGAGTGGGAAACAAAATGCCTGATGAGCCAGGTTGTATTGGAGGAGCTCTACTCACCATACACCACATTTCACGACGCAACTATCACACTATTTAAACTTCTGCAAAATATACAACACCATTTACTTCATTTCCCGCAGCTACTTCTTTAAAGTTAACCATATATTCAATCATCTTTCACATTCTACGTAGATCCTAATTTCAATTTATCTAACTACGTTCCAATAACTAGACATTCCATGCTTACCTAAAATTCCCTCTGCTCGACACCTTCAATCTAGCAATTTCACCTTTAACGTCGCCAAACTATGCTGGATCCAGCTAGACTTTTGCATCCTCAACTAACATTTTAATCCGAAATCGACGCTATCACCTTCAATACTGACTTCCCTCGACGACCTTTATTTCCTCAACTCGACGTTGCGTCTACGTCAACACATTTTCTCCAAAACGCAGCTCCAGTGCTCTGGACAGGGTCTCGAAGTTATACCGTTCTTCCTTCGAAATAGTTTCTAGTATGTCGACTGCATCGTCCCGTAACACTGCTGCTAAATAAACTTTCTTGGCAGTTGTGTCCCAGGTGTTAGCTTCAGCTACGATGGTAGACTGTGTCTTATATACTTGCCAAGTTGATCTGCCATCATAGATGGATAGCTTAATTGATTCTTGATTCTGTATTCTTTTATATCTCTTTTCATCTTCCTGGGTCATGGATGCTAACTTTCCTTCCAGATTCCGGATCTTCTTTTGCACTTCATCACCTAAACATTCTTGAAATTTCTTATCATGTTTTCCTATCAATTCTTTGTTGCATTCTTCTTCCATTTTCCTCAAAAATTCTACATCTGTTTTTTAAAGTTTGCTATCTGTTTTTGAAAATCTTCTTTTCAGCTCTTGATAAAAGTTTTCTTCTATTTTCTCTTCAATACATCCTTCTATTCTTATCTTTTATCTTCATAACTTTAACTTCTTTCCCAATTTATTTTTCCACAATTTATTTTCTTATTCTTCTTTGACGGATATCACTTATTCCTGAGCAGCTCCCACTTTTTCTTGAATGGAATCCAGTTTTCATCTTTTCTTGTCCTGCACACATTTCTTTCGTCAATCTGGTTTTAATCCGCTCATTTGGGCGAACTACCTTTCCAGAACTTTCTTCATTTCTTGTTCCATATATCGAGTTTTGATCAGTCAGCAGACAATCCCACTTCTGACACCAGAATTGTTGCGAACTCGGGGTTCGTGAATTGTCGGTGAATGAACAGGTTTTCCACAGGCTTAAAAATTTATTTACAGAATATTCCAGAAGATTTCAGGACTGTTAAACAAATATAAGCTTCAATTTTACTAGAAAACACAGCTAAAATAACAGCTGACAACTTAAGAATCATAGCATATACGGTAACAGAAGCAAAACACATAGCAAATGAGCTGTAATCGATAGCAGAGGCTTTGTAAAGCAGAGATCTTTATACCGCGATATATTGGCGAAAAACTGACTAAATGGTCGGAACGTGATCCTTTTATATATTTATCCCTTCATTTAGTTATATCCTTCTCCAATATCTAGCAGAATAGTCCAGTTACAGCTTAGATAATCGATAATTAAAGTTTTCTCGTGAAGGTCGCTAAAAAAAAGTCCCCAAATTCGTCCCCGACTCAGCTTATTTCAAAGAGCTTCTAACTGAGACCATTTTTGCTGTTTGTTTACAGTCTGTTGCTTTGTGTTAACGCGATGGTACTTCAGAAGTGCATGTGGCGATAGGTTGTATCTGAACCTGGGACTGTCGTGATAGAAATCCTGCGTCGTGCCTTTGGGCAAAAAGTTAACCCGTTGTCCATCGGTAAGTTAGGATAATCTACCCGAGAATGGCGCCGCTACAGTACTCCCCTCCCTAGTGAGTACGAAATCGTACGAGCGATGTCACTCGTTTGGACGGTAGCTGTGGCCAGATTGTGCTGTCAGATGTCCGCGAGTAAAGTTGATGTGTGGTGTGAACAAAGCTTTTTTCCCCTCTTTTTCTACATTCTAAAGTGGCGGTGGTTCCCGCCCACCCACCCCCACCACCGCCAAGAGTTATACTAGGCGAGTCGTATTAATCCTGGACGATAGGACCCATGCCCCAGCCCGCCCGGTTCCCGCTGTTCAATGTATTTTTCTAGTCAATTTTGTCCCCTTATTAATTCCGGTGTGAAACTTGTTTTTTTTTTTTTTTTTTTTTTTTTTTTTTAACACACTTGACATTGTGAGTTTTTTCGCTTTTCTTCCCATGCTATTCCTATGGGGTTTTTAGCCTTTTTTCCCCTCTTTTTCTACATTCTAAAGTGGCGGTGGTAGAATGTAGAAAAAGAGGGAAAAAAAGGCTAAAAACCCCATAGGAATAGCATGGGAAGAAAAGCGAAAAAACTCACAATGTCAAGTGTGTTAAAAAAAAAAAATTCACACCGGAAGTAATAAGGGGACAAAGTTGACTAGAAAAATACATTGAACAGCGGGAACCGGGCGGGCTGGGGCATGGGTCCTATCGTCCAGGATTAACACGTCTCGCCTAGTATGCTGCTTTATGCTGTGAGCGTTTCACAGTGTCTGATGCTGCCATCTGTTGTCCGAGATGAAACTTAGTTGTGTCGTTTATTCGCACGTCCGGGTCACCAATACAGAAAGTGCGTGTGGCGATAGGTTGTATTTGAACATGGGACTATCGTGATAGAAATCCTGCGTCGTACCTTTGGACAAAAGATTAACCCGTTGTCCATTTGTAAGTTAGCATAATCTACCCGAAAATGGCTCCGCTACCGCTACAGAATAATTCATACTGCGAATTTTATGTTGTCAGCTGTTATTTAAGCTAGGCTTTCTGACGAAACTGAAACTGATACTTGGTTTACAGGCATAAGTTTCTGGAAACTTCTGTAAATAAACTTTTAAATCTCTGCAATATCCGCCTTTCATACACAGACAACTCATGAACCCCCGAGCATGCAACATACACATATTGTTACGAATTTGTTAATAATAGTCAGTGTTGCCAGATCTGACAGATTTTTTATTCAATAATCATCTATAACTTTGAGATGTGATATTTGATATACATAATAGACTGTCAATCTTCGAAGTGATTAGGCAAGCGTTACAATTAAAAATTATTCGTGATTATTGAATAAAAAATCCACCAGATCTGGCAACACTGGTAATAATAGTTATTTTTGTGTAAATTCATTTTAAGAGGCTTAGTCATGTTACCAAATATTAATTTTCGGCATTTTTAGTTTGTTTTCGCATTAAAAATGGTCATTTCCCGTTAAAAACATGCTAAAAATCTTCACCAAAGCAGATAATTGCTTTGGCGCCAAATTTGCCTCCTTTTTTGCTCTTGGCTTTTTTTTTTTTTTTTTTTTTTTTTTTCCGACTAAATCTTTGCTATCGATATACCAATTATCCAAACTCTAACTTGAATATTCTACGAGTAAATTGGGTAAATTCTGGATTAATAGAAGAGTATATTATAAAGTATTCGGATTTCGGCCTTCAGACAGATTTCACGCCAACTACCTTACTGGAAGGTGCTCCTAACTGAGTCTTGTTTAATGCAGCCAATTGCTGTGTATTAATGCTATGCTACTGTTTGTACTTGCCAGCTGTTATTTGAAATTTAAGCTGTATTTTCTGGTGAAACTGAAGTTGATACTGTTATGGTAAGTTCAGGGATGGAACACGGGCGCAGTATTCATACCGGAATCTGTTGAAGAAATTTATCTACCTATAATATCGTTGATTCAAGAGGTAGAAAATTTTCTTACATTGATAGTGGTATGAATTCTGCGCCCGTGTTCCATCCCTGTAAGTTACAAATCAACTCTTGTAATTGACAAGCTACAACTGAACTCTGTCACTGTCTAAATTGTATTACCCGACTGTAGTATGCAATAATAATAGCGGTTATATTGCTTGTTTTGAAAATGCATTCTAATTATTTATTTGTATGTTAGCTTTTCGTTATTTAGCCCATTAATTAATGATAACCTTAATAGATACACGGTGTCCAGATCTGTAATCTTCTGAAATTCACATTTGGAAATGCCAGTTACCATCATATGGCCTATGTGTGGGGATCGAATCGCTCCCAATACAGAAACTGAACGCACTCCGAACTGAACTACTCAACACACCTCTGCGTAGGTGTAATTCTCTTGGCAGCTAACTGTCATATTAACTATTTTCGGATCTAAACAGTTTTGGTTGGTATTCGATCGGCGCCATTGTAACACGCATATATTGTTTTGCGTTGCTTTGTTATTAATTAAATATTGTTATGGTTAGTATCGTGTTTTATAATTAGTGTGTGATGAATGTTAAAGTCCTTCTGATTACCTATCATAATACGACTAGCCATAAGTGGTGACCCGCATATTTTGAACATCATTCTTATTGTTTTCTATTGTGTTCGCTATTCAAGATGCCATCCGACAACGAAGGTGTTACACCGCCTTCAGTAAATAGAGTTTCGGTAAAGGTACCTCCATTCTGGAAAGAGAATGTGCGAATATGGTTCACGCAAATAGAGAGCCAATTCGTAAATGCTGGAATCACAGCGGATACTACTAAATATCATACCGTAGTCGGAAATATTGAAACGGATATACTCAGCCAGGTGAGTGATATTATCACTTCTCCTCCTTCTTCTAATTCTTATGAGGCACTAAAGTCGAGATTAATTGAGGTTTACACTGACTCTGAAGAACGTCGATTAAAAAAGCTGTTACAAGATCTTGACTTAGGCGATAAACGTCCGTCAGTGTTACTTCGGCAGATGCAGGATTTAGCCGGCAGTAAGGTGGGGAATGATCTATTAAAATCTCTTTGGCTTCAGCGCTTGCCACCACAAATGCAAGCAATTTTAGCTACTTCGGATATTGAGCTATCAAAATTAGCTGTAGTAGCAGACAGGATAGCCGACGTTACATATTCTAACTCAACTAACTTAGCCGAAACACAGCCTAAAACAGGAAATGATCTTGCTATAAATAATGTAGTAAATGACTTGCAACAACAAATTCATGAAATCAATAAAAAAATTGATAAACTCTTTAAAATTTGTTCGCAAAATAGAACACGTAGTCGAAATTCCGATTCAAAATCTCATTCCCCTAGACGTGAAGTTATTTGTTGGTATCATAAGAAATTCGGTGATAAATCCACGAAATGTTCGCAGCCATGCCATTTTAAGTCGAAGGAAAACTAGAAGGCCAAGCGTGGGCGGCGACAAACGCCTATGGCCAGAACAATTGTCGCCTAGTGGTTTTTGAAAAAACTTTGGGTATAAACCTGCTGATTGACACAGGCGCCGATTTATCAGTTTTGCCACCGACAGCCGATGAATGCCGTAAACCAATTTCAGTTTTTCAGCTAGTTGCTGCAAATGGCACAAAAATTAACGTATATGGAAAACGTTCCGTAAATTTAAATTTAGGTTTACGTCGAATTTTGCCATGGACGTTTACTGTTGCGGAGGTCTCCCGACCAATTTTAGGGGCTGATTTCCTACATCATTATGGAATTATTGTTGACTTAAAATCAAAAAAACTCATAGATGGCCTAACACAAGTCACTTCTATCGGCAAAATTTCTTCAGAACCCGTCCCAAAAATAACTGTTCTGCATGATACCATTCAATTTGATAAATTATTAAGGAAGTACCATTCTGTATTTGAAGATGTTCCTAAATCACCGAACGATTCTGAATGTGTTAATGTAATGCATGTTATCGAAACTAAAGGTTCTCCGGTTGCTGCTAGAGCCAGACGTTTAGCTCCTAACAAATTAGCCGCTGCAAAATCCGAATTTACATATTTAGTGCAAAAGGGAATTTGTAGCCCATCAAAAAGTTGTTGGAGCAGTCCATTACACATGGTTCGGAAACCGGACGGTTCATGGCGCCCATGCGGCGACTACCGTGCTTTAAACGCTATAACAGTACCCGACAAATACCCAATTCGCCATATTCATGACTTTACTTCGAATTTACATGGCAAAGTAATTTTTTCCACATTGGATTTAAAGAAAGCTTATCACCAAATCCCAATGAATAAGGAAGACATTCCCAAAACTGCAATAATTACCCCTTTTGGTTTATACGAGTTTAACTTCATGACTTTTGGCCTACGCAATGCGGCGCAGACTATGCAGCGTTATATGGACCAAATACTCTCTGATCTCGATTTTTGTTTTGTGTACATCGATGATCTTCTTGTCGCATCCTCCTCAGTTGAAGAACACTTTAATCATCTTAATACTATTCTAAAACGGCTTGCGGATCATAATTTAACTGTAAATTTATCCAAATGCACATTCGCTTCAGACAAAGTTACATTTCTTGGACATCTTATTGATAAATCTGGTATAGCTCCTTTGCCTGAAAAGGTTCAAGCTATCGTAGATTACCCAAAACCCCAAACTGTAAATGAATTGCGTCGATTTCTGGGAATTTTAAATTTCTATAGACGTTTTTTGCCTCATGCAGCCGAAATGCAGCTTCATTTACATGCCATGCTAGGTACTAGCAAGAAAAATGATAAAACACCTTTGGTATGGTCCGACATTACTAACTCTGAATATCAACAGTGTAAACAAACACTTACTCAGGTTGTTAATTTAGCTCACCCGGATCTTAGCAAACCTATTGCACTAATGTGTGATGCTTCGGATAAAGCAGTTGGGGCTTGTGTTCAGCAACACACGGGAGAAGCTTGGGAACCTTTAGGCTTTTTCTCTAGGAAACTGAGTGAAACTGAAATTAAGTATAGTGCATACGACAGAGAACTTTTGGCAATATTTGCGGAAGTAAAATATTTTCGCTATTTACTAGAGGGGAGAAATTTCACTATTTTCACTGATCATAGACCCTTACTAAAAGCTTTTACTAAGCAATATGACACCCTTTCACCCAGACAGGTCCATCAATTAAACTTCATTGCTCAATTTACTACTGACATCCGCCATGTGAGCGGTCAAGAAAATATTGTAGCTGACACGTTTTCTAGAATATGCAACGTTAAATATCCTGATGCCATTGATTTTAATTTAATTGCAAAAAGTCAGGATAACGATCCAGAACTTAAAAAAATTCTTGAAAATAATGAATTTAATCTTAAATTTCAAAAATTACACATCCCAAACAGTGATTTGCAACTTTTTTGTGACACATCAATTAATAACGTTCGACCCTATATTCCTCAAGAATTCCGTAAGTTTGTTTTCAATGCCATACATGGGTTAGCTCACCCAGGTGTAAAAACAACAGTTAAACTAATTACAGAACGTTTTATTTGGCCAGGTATAAAAAAAGAGGTTGCATTAATGGCTAAATCTTGCATCGCTTGTCAAAAAGCAAAAATTTCTCGCCATGTATCTGCACCCTTAGAGGAATTTAAAGTACCAAATGCTCGTTTCTCACACATAAACATCGATCTTATTGGACCATTGCCATCTTCACAGGGCTTTACATACTGCCTTACCTGTATTGATAGATGTACACGGTGGCCTGAAGCTTTTCCAATTTCGGATATAAAAACTGACACGGTAGCTCAGGCACTCTACACCGGATGGTTCGCAAGATTTGGAATACCAGAAAGTATAACTACAGATCAAGGACCTCAATTTCGTGGAGATTTGTTTAGAGCTCTATCAAAAAATTTTGGTATTAGACTAACTCGCACAATGGCGTACCACCCTCAATCGAATGGAATTATAGAGAGATGGCACCGCACTTTAAAACAAGCCATCATGTGCCACACCTCCGTAAATTGGACACTTGCTTTACCTGCTGTTTTATTAGGGTTACGCACTGTCTTCAAAAAAGACCTTAATTGTTCATCAGCTGAATTAGTTTATGGACAGAATCTGCGTTTGCCAGGGCAATTTTTTACGGCAAATGACAATATCCACGTTGACAATGACTTTCTCCAAAAATTAAATAATCATTTTCATCAACTTAGTTCCAAGCCCACTTCAAATCACAGCAAGAAACAAGTTTTCATATTTAAAGATTTAAAAACATGTTCCCATGTTTTTCTTAGAGTTGATGCAGTTAAACCATCATTACATACTCCATATACAGGCCCTCATGAGGTGATTAAACGTGGAGCGAAAACGTATACCCTCCGCATCAACCACAAAGTAGTCACTGTCTCAATTGACAGGCTGAAACCTGCACATCTTATCTCAGATGATCAGCTTAAACCTACATCTGTTTCTACGGATGACAAACTGGACACTACACCTGTTAGCCAGGAACCTGATCCCTCTGCAGATGAGACTTTGCCAAAACAATCAGTGGATCCTCCGGACATCCCAAAACCGGTTGTACAGACACGTTGTGGACGTCGTGTTCATTTTCCAAAGAAATATACTGAAACTGTACATATAAACTATTAACTTTTTTTATTATTTTTTTAGACTCTGCTTCTTCCAGGAGGGGAGATGGTGTGGGGATCGAATCGCTCCCAATACAGAAACTGAACGCACTCCGAACTGAACTACTCAACACACCTCTGCGTAGGTGTAATTCTCTTGGCAGCTAACTGTCATATTAACTATTTTCGGATCTAAACAGTTTTGGTTGGTATTCGATCGGCGCCATTGTAACACACATATATTGTTTTGCGTTGCTTTGTTATTAATTAAATATTGTTATGGTTAGTATCGTGTTTTATAATTAGTGTGTGATGAATGTTAAAGTCCTTCTGATTACCTATCATAATACGACTAGCCATATATGTAGCTGACATAGGAGATCCTCTATTCCTTGGACTTGATTTCCTAAGAAAGTATAATTTTTAATTCGATTTTAAAAATAATGAACTGCATTCACATTCAGATGGTTGGTTGGTTGATTGGGTTTTATGTCACACTAGTGCTGCGCAGTGGGCAATTGGCGACGGTCTGGGACCCTTGAGGTGGTATGGACACATGCCATCACAATTTTGATCCTACACGGAGAGGATAGCTCCCCCGCTTCGGTAATCACCAGAGGTATAATTTTGATGGGAACATGGAGGATTTTGCGGCCACGACAGATCTTACGTGCACCAGCCACCATTAGTGTAAACGACGGTCTTTGGCCAGCTCGAGTACCGAACCCGCAATCTTCCAATTACGAGTCCGGCGCTCTACCGACTGTGCTACCGCGGCCCATTCACATTCAGAAGACATAGCTGTGTTTAACAATGAAAATCCAGACATTCAAGAAATCTGCCAGATAACAACAAAGTCCGAAATCTCCGTCCCTTCACACAGCGAGACCATAGTTTCCGGGACACCTAAAGAGCAATACTTCTGCTATGGACAGAAAGAATACCCGAATCCTGACGATAGCCCAAGAGGAGTTCTGGTGGCTTCATCTCTGCTTGACCTTACAAAAAACATTATTCCTGTGAGAGTCGCCAACATAAACGATAAAGTAAGGACCGTGAAGAAGGATGAGGTGCTAGCAACTTGCACTACTGTTACATGCATTAACCGGCACACGCAATCAACTGAGTCCAAGTCTTCTGAGTTTTCAACAACGGAATTACTCAAGAATGCAGAGTTAGGAATCGAACAGAGACGTACTGCGGAGAAGCTACTCTATGAATTCAGAGACTGTTTGAACATCTGAAGACGTCAGGAGAACGAACATCACCCAGCACAGAGTTGACACAGGAAATCATTCTCCAATTAAGCAATACCCAAGAAGACTTCCATTTGCTAAGCAGGAAGAGGTGGCTGAGCTTTTAAATGAGATGCAGCATAATGATATCATTGAACTAGCAACGAGTCCTTGAGCTATAGTTCTTGTGCGAAAGAAGGATGGTTCAACAAGAAGATTCTGGGTGGATTATCGTCGTTTGAATGACATCACGAAGAAAGATAGTTACTCTCTTCCTAGAATTAACGACACATTGGACACACTTGCTGGCAATGAATGGTTCTCGACGTTGGATCTGAAGAGCGGTTAGTTTCAAGTAGAGTTACATCCTGATGACCGTTAAAAGACTGCATTCACTACGGGACAAGGATTATGGCAATTCAAAGTTAAGCCATTTGGATTATGTAATGCTCCTGCAACTTTCGAGCGCCTGATGGAGACAGTGTTAAAAGGACTTTCCTATGAAGTCTGTCTGGTGTACTTGGATGATATTATCATTGTGGGGAATACCTTTGAAGATCATCTAAGAAAGATCCATAAGGTTTTGGAAAAACTCAAAATGGATAACCTCAAATTGATTCTTAGCAAGTGCAACTTGTTCCGTCGTGAAGTAAGTTATTTCGGCCATATCATCTCTGCTGAAGATGTGAGAACTGATTTCGAGAAGATCTATGCAATCAAGGACTGGAGTCACCCTGAAAACGTCCATCAACTACGAAGTTTCCTGGGGTTATGTACATACTACTGGAAGTTCATAAAGGGTTTCTCGAGTTTTGCCAGACCACACACCACAAGCTGACGAAAGATAAACTGAGGTTCCTGTGGACAGAGGAATGTGAAAAAGCGTTCAAGAGACTTAAAGAGACCTTAACATCATCGCCTATTTTGACGTATCCACAGCCAGACAAACAGTTCATACATGATACTGATGCAAGCCATGAAAGTGTCGATGCTATTCTGTCGCAAGAAGTTGATGGCCAAGAATGCTTCATTGCCTATTGGAGTAAATGCCTGTCTAAACCAGAGCGATACTACTGTACCACCAGGAAATAACTACACGCCATAGTAAAAGCTTGCATCATTACCTCTATAGCAGAAGCTTCCTGCTCCGGACTGACCAGACCACGAATCTTTAACCCTGCTGCTGTGTTCGGGTCCATTTCGACCCAGCATTGGCATACATGAAATTTTGTATTTATGTAAACTACACTCCGTAAAAAGATTATATAATGTGTCATATAAATTTAATTCAAAAATAGGAATAAAAAGTACGGTTATATATTGAAATTAACAACCTTTGGTCTCGTTTAAATTCCATTTCGTACATTTAAAAGTGAATGTCCATTTTGTTCATTCGTAATGAACACAGCAGCAGGGTTAAAGTGGTTGCTTAATTTCAAGAAATAGGAAGGCCAAATTACCAGGTAGATACGCCTCCAGAAATATGACTTCAAGATACGCCATCGTAAAGGGATTCTACATAGTAATGCAGATGCCTTATCACGGAAGCCCTGATCGAAAGCTGCAAGCCGAAGAGAAATACCAGCAGATAAATCCGGTTGCTCGCCAAGCTACAGTCTCAACACTATCAAAACTGGACCACTGGAGTGACCAGGAACTTAGAGAAGTGCAGTTGGATGATCCTGACATAAAGACAATATTACAATTGAAGTAGACGACCAGCAACAGACCTACCTGGAAGGACATTTCCCCATTTAGCCCCATTACAAAAACTTATTGGGCACTCTGGGACTCACTTTATATTAGAAATGGCGAACTATACAGAAAATGGGAATCTGACGATGGAAGGAGTTTCAGATGTCAGACTTTATTACCAATAACGAAGATTCAGGTGTTCTAGCATAGTAGCCCTACCGGTGGCCATTTCGGGGTGATGAAGACTCTACAGAAAGTTCGAGGAGAACGCTTCTACTGGTGCAAGGCAAGCGAGGACTTGGAGAAATGTTGTAAATCCTGTGATGCTTGTGCAGCATATAAAGGCCCAAAGAAACGAAGCCGAGGAAGACTACAACGATATAACGTAGGAGCACCATTTCAACGGATTGCACTCGACATCTTGGGTCCTCTAACACGGACCTCCAGTGGAAATAAGTACATCCTCGTCGTAATGGACTATTTCACCAAGTGGCCTGAGGCGTATCCCATTCCCGATCAAGAGGCATGCAGGGCCCGACTTAGACTACCTGCAGCCCCGGGGCAAGCCTATTCTGGGGGGCCCCCTTGCAGTGGCATAAGAGGTCTTTAGGTTGCAGAATTTCTGTATTCGCCTGTAGGGGGCCCCTTCCAGAAGGGGGGCCCAGGGCATTTGCCCCGTATGCCCTGCCGTAAGTCGGGGCCTGGAGGCATGCACATTTGCAGAGGTTCTAGTGCAGCAATGGGTATCAAGGTACGGCACGCCCCTACAACTTCATACCAACCAAGGTACGAACTTTACCTTTGCTGTTTTCAAAGGACTGTATCAATTACTCGGCTTAGGCAAATCTCAGAAAACACCCCTACATCTCCAGTTGGACGGCACGGTCGAGAGGTTTAACCGCAGCATCCTGAATAACCTCTCTCTTCTAGTATCAAAGAAACAGCAAGATTAGGACTTGAAATTGCCGTTGTTTCTGCTGATCGAAGTGCAGTCCATGAAGCCACTGGCTATACTTCAGCTCAGATGCTGTTTGGACGCGAACTTCGTCTCCCATGTGATCTCCTGTTTGGTTTTCCACCAGATGCGCCTTCATCACCCAAAGAGTACATCCAAGATCTTCAGGCACGATTTGAAGACGTACACAAGTTTACTTGGTAGCGGATTAACATGGCAACGGAGAAAATGAAGACAAGGTATGATCTAAAGGCTACACAACGTAAATTAGGGGAAGGAGACAAAGTTTGGTTGTGGAACCCTATTCGACGCAAAGGACTCACTCTCAAGCTACAGTGTAACTGGGACGGTCCCTACACAGTCATAAAATGACTGAATGATGTCGTGGTGAGAATTGCTGAAGCACATTCCTCAAAACCGAAGGTGGTTCATTTTGATCGGTTAGCCACATACCACAGCTAACGGTAATGTTGAAATTTGAAATGTAAATATTTGTTAAATTTGTTATATGTGTAATGTAACTAATTGTATATAAATATTTGTACTTATTTGTAAATTTTGTAAATATTTCTCACTTAATTTTGAAACCTGTATTAATATTTTATTGTTATATGCAGCTTAGTTTTTGTATTTTAGATTGTTTAGTTTCGCCTTCTGACCAACGGTTGTACTTCCCGGGATGTACAGTCCTTGAGAGGGGGGCAGCGTTAAGAATTTGTAAATAATTCGTAGTTATCTTTATGTAAATTCTGCATTTCTAGCTCTTTTTCTCGTTGATTGCTAACTTTCCCTTAAAAACGCATTAAAAAACTCCAATAAGGCAGTAAATGGATTTGGCGCCAAATGTGGAGATTTTTTCTTTCTTGGCGATTTTTTTGGCGACTTCGGTGACAAAATCCTTTTTATTGATATACCAAATATGGAAGGTCTAGCTGCAATATTCTACGAGTTACCAGAACATTCTGGGTTTGATACAGGGGTATAAAATGAAGCCCAATGCGCGAAATCAGTCAGTCTGAGTTGAGTTTCGCCAACTACTATCATTGCTACTGAATGAGCTCTGAGTCTCTTTGGATTAATGCCTCGCTGTGTGTTGCTCTAATACAATTCGTACTGTGAATTTGTTGTTGACAGCTGTCATCTAAGCTGTGTTTACTGGTGAAAGTGCAGTTGATACCTATTTTGTAGGCCTGTATTCTTCTGGAATTTTTTGTAAATAAAGTTTCCAGCTTTTGCAAGATTCGCTTTTCATTCTTGGACAACTCACTAACCCCCAAGTACGCAACAATATATATATATATATTTAATCCTTCAAAAAGTAATCTGGTTACAACTTTAGTCTAGAAATTTGTCGGTGAGTTTTAATAATTTTTGGCATTTTAGCGATGGAAAAATCTGGTGTGAAACAATCACACGACTTTTTTTTATCTACTATTAAACGTATTATATTCATTTTTTTTTTTAAATAATGTGACCAGAGGACATAAAATTGACCTAACGAAGTCGACACCAAAAAATTTTCCGGTAAGAGAAACTTTATACACATCTAAATACATATAAAATATAGTATACATAGTGAGTAAAAACAAGACAGATAGTTATAAGATTAAAAAAAAACTTTTTATATAACATGTTTTTAAATTTTCTGCTGAATCGTTGAATCATAGCTATACGCAAGCGAAGTGTGACGTCACTAACCATCAATGGGGCCAAATAAAAAGATTTCCTATGTTAATTATCCATTTGATTTTTTGTAAAACATTATTAAAAATTAAGAAAATTTATTTCCTGATTTTAACCCCCATATTTGGATAAAGTTATATAGAAGTTATTGTGTACATGTGTTAGATTGAGTTACTTTTGCTTTAAAATTGATAAGCTTTTAATTTTAAATTTCAAAATTGTGTCGTCCTTGGCGATTTTTGTATTTGGCGATCAAAATCGTAATACGAAAATATACATAGCAGATGTATATTTTTGTAATATGCATTCTACGATATATTGTTTCATATTATTGATTGCTCTCTTAATATACGTTGGTGAAATATCCATGATTTTTGAAAGGAACTAAATATGTTCGCCAAATAATTTGGCGATATTTTTTTTTTCTGCCAAGGACGACAGCTATCAAATATTCCGCTGCAATATATTAATATCTTATATCAGACACTTTATTTAGACATTTGAAAACAAATTTGACTTCAAATTATGATTCAATATATATCATTTCCCTTTTAATTAGTGTATTAGTTGGATATTTATTGTGTAAATATAACCCTTTGAAATGAAATGTTTATACTTACATTCGAAAATGGAAGTTAGAGATTTTTTTTCTACTGTTTTGAAATTTAAAATTAAACTTTTATCAATTTTACAGCAAATAAAATTTTTAAAGCGATAATGACGTCAATTTTTGTAAGATGCATAATTTAACCTTTTTTTTACAATTTTTTAACGTTCACGTTTAATTAAATGTATTTATTTTTATGTCGAAAGGAAATGAACTCGTAATTTTTTTGGCAACAATTAAATTATAGCTAATATTTTAATGCTTATTTATATGCTATCAGGAGGTTACTATTTTACTACTTTAATTAATTAAAAGAAAACTAATAAAATATTCGAAAATCTGACTTCGAAGTATTGTGTTGTCACCGGGTTCTGAGCTACTGTGAAAGTTTCAAATGTCTAGCTAGAAGGGAAGTTAGTTAAAAACAGATTGCATGATATGTACCGGACAAACAAACAATCAAACAAGAATCGAAATTAAATAAAAACATGGTAATAAAATAAGAAAGCAAAAATTGTAGTTATTTTTTGAAACACCAATTTCTGAAATCTAAAACGGATCTACCTAATTAGTAAGACTGTTAATTTTCTTGTAATAGCCACGTTTTACATGAGAAAGGATACCTAAAACGGGTTTAAGTAATAATTTTAAAGAAAATCGGTAGAGCCTTTTTTGAGGTACCAACATTTACCAAAAATTGGAATACTCAATTATTAAATAGAAACAATAATTACATACAGAAGGATATTTAAAAGGGAGTTAATATGGTAAATTTGAAAAAAATCCGAACAGCCGTTTTTAAAGACAGCAGCTGCGAAACCTGAAATTGAGTTATTTATACAGGACGTCTATTAATTTTCCTGGACCAGTGTTGTGCACGAACGCGTTCATTTGAACGCGTTCGTGAGCGTAGCTCAAAATTTTTGAGTTTTGAGTTGAACTTCGCTCGTTTTTTAAATTATGAATTTGAGTTGAGCGTAGTTCGTTTTTTACACGAACTTCAGCGTGAAAAAGCAATTCAAACTCAAACTCATTTTAAATATTTCTGTCTGAAATATAAAAAGGAAAATAGAAGAAGAAAAGGACAGAAAGGAGAATAACTGTGCAAAATGGATTTCGGAAAAAAGGGCACTTGAAAAAAAAGGCACTGGTAAAAAGGGCCCCAGAAAAAAGGGTCCCAGAAAAAAGGGCACCCGGAAAAAAGGGCACCGGGAAAAAGGACACTTTTGCAATTTGCAAATCTCAAAAACAACAAACATCAAAAAATGAATTTAAAGAATGATTTTCATAATACACTTTTAGAAATTTCAATCAATTAAATTGATACCACTTTTACTTAGCATATATACCTGGGGGAGGGGAGGCTAGGAGCGGATTGAAAGAAAATAATTGTTTTTAAATCACTTTTTTACAGATTTTAATAAAACTTTGTCTTTCACTTGCTGTTTATGACAAAAATACAGTGTCACATATACTTCGTAGGCTGAAGTGTGGGGGAGGGGGGGCAAAAGGAAGTAATTTTTTGTATATCACCTTGTTACCGATTTTAACGATATTCTGTGTAGCATAGGCGCCGACTTAACGGGGGCAGTGGGGGCGGTCGCCCCCGCTGTAATTTTTCACCCGTGCTTCCAGCGGGTAGAAATTTCAAACGCGAAAATAATATAAATTTGAATTTTAATGAAAATTTTCACATTGTTGAATTTTTTTGTTTTTTTCTCTCCTTCTTTCTTCATTCACTGACAGATTAGTAGAAAACAGGATGTATACTTTATACAATTCTCTTTTTGCGCGAGAGAAACTGAATGTGCTTGAGATAACCCCTTTTCAAGGTCAGTCCCTGTCCCTCGTCCCTCTGTAGTCTAAAGATAAATTGAAGCAGAAAGAGAAAGACTATTGTTCATGTTCATTGGTCATGGCCATTTGAAGTCGAGAGTCCCAGTGCTGAAGAAAGTGTTTATACTGACAAGCATTAAATAGAAAAGCTTTTGTTCTGAATATTTGCTATTCATAACACAAAAATTTTTTCTCAATGAATTTTTTAATTCACGAGAAAATACTAATAAGTAAAAGGAAGCAGACTGATAATGCTGTTAAAAGTACAGATTTTTATTTTTGTATTTAATTTAAATTTATAGGTATTTCTTGTATATGTTTCTTCCTTTTTTAAAAATCTTTGAATTTATTATTATTGATTATTAACAATCTTGCACGAGAAAGTGAGAAGAGGAAGGTTTGTGGTTAGATTTAAGGTCGATTGACTACACTAGAGTTCTATGCTTATAGGTGGAATGCCTTCCGTGGAATTCTTTTTATAAAGTCCCAGCCCGTATTTAAACGATTTTTGTAGAAAACCATGGAAAACTCCGAAAGGCTTGGTCGTTGAGCGCGACCTGGGATCCAACATCAAACCCAGCACGTCCCGTTTACCACCTTTGAGAGCAGAATCGCTTGGCCACTGGTGGGGCCAGGGATAAGGAATAATTGTTAAAAATGATAATTAATAGATTAAAAACAGTTGTCTTAGAGGAACTGATCTCATAGTTAATGTTTTTTAGCGGACAAGTAGATAAGGCACATTTCTACAAAACGTCTTAGATAATCAATTCATGAATTTAATAAATATATTGGAATATGTCACAAAAATCTATAATATCTAAGTTGATTTAAATACTCTTAATATGTAGATTAAGTTGTTCACATATTATTACATATATGAACAATTTCAATTTTATCTTCTCTGTTTTTGTATATTTTCGATGTAAGTAACAACAACATCCGTTTTTAAAGAAACATTAATAAGAAATCTCATTACAAATTCAGTAAATGAAATGAGAGAACGCAGTACAATTTAAAGAATTCACTTCTGGAAAAGTTTTTAAAAAATGTTCTAAAAAAATCCTTTGAAAACTATCTTGAAAAAAGACTAAAAGGTTCAGCTTTTAAAAGGAAAGAGTAATAATAACATAACATTTAATTTAAGAGTAAATTTTTATCTTTTGAAAGTGAAGACGGAATATATAAGTAATTTTTGCTTTCTCTCTCTCTCTCTCTCTCTTTTTTTTTTTTTTTGATTTTTCTATACATAGGCATAAGAATATATTCGATTTGTGAGAATTTTCACCCTTCAGTTTTTGAAGTATTTAGATGTTTTGTTTTGGGATTTTCTGAGTCTAAACTCCAAACACTATTTGGCCATTTTTCGAAAATGTCTGTGTGCTTTTCTTGTGTATATCGAAAATTTTGTATTTGGTTAGTGTATCTCCCGAACGAATGGACGAAATTTAACCAAATTTCATATTTATTTGGATTTTAACTTAAACTAGTGTTTTTAACTGAATTAGATTAAACTGAATTTAAAACGAATTTGGGAATCAATCGCTTAATAAATGGTTATCCTTTCTTCTTTTTCTTTTTCCGCTTTTTTTTTTTTTTTTTTTGTTTAATGGCAATATAGGAAAAAGTTTCGAATAAATTTACTTAATAAAATTTCTTTTAACTTTTCAATATCAGGGATGGAACACGGGCGCAGAATTCATACCACTATCAATGTAAGAAAATTTTCAACTTCTTAAATTAACGATATTATAGGTAGAGAAATTTCATAAACATATTCTGGTATGAATTCTACGCCGGTGTTCCATCCCTGCAATATAAAATTTTATATATGATAGTAATAATTAAACAACAAAAATTTTTTCTTTGTGTGGAGGTATCGTATCCGATTTCCCTCGAGGGCGTAAATTTTTAACATTGATATCTTTCAAAAGGACTTACCAATACATTTAAAACAATAATTGTTTAATCGTATATCGGTGATAATTTAAAACAATTTCATTTATTTATTTTTTTTTTAAATCTTTAGATATTAGCAAAAAATTTATTTCTTTCGATATTTTGTGTTATACTCCTTTGAGGTGAAAATCGTCTGCATTCATCATGGAAAATAAATTTAATAAATAATCTTTACTACATGAATTGGTATAGAAAAGTACAGCAGAAAATTTTGAGCTGTCTGCAATATATTAATAGTTCTTTTTTTTTTTTCTTTTTAGCTACAGATAAAGCACAAGAATAGTAGTGAAATAAAGTTGTTTTAATGACAGATTTTATTAGGCCTCATATTCATAAAGTATATATATATATTTAATTAGTAAATCTATAGAAATTAAATAATGAATTTAGAAAGAAAATTACAACTTAGAAAGAAATTACAAAGATGCCTACAGTACGGGATTTTATAAAGTCGATCAAAAATTTAACGGGATTTAATTTCATGATTACAATACTCTACCCTCTACCCTCTTTTTCTTTTTTTTTTCTTTTGTTTCAGGATATTTTTTAAGCAGAACTTTCAATAGTGATGTATATATACATATATATATATATATATATATATATATATATATATATATGTATGTATATATATGTACAAGTCAAAATGACAGCTGTGATGCTTGAAAAGCACAAAAAATGAATTTACTGAGAATTATTTTGTTTTATTATATATTATTATTATTATTTTGCTAAAAACTGACACCTAAAATAACAATAGCCCATAGGTATTTTATTTTATTTTGTTGTTGTTTTGTTGTAAAGAAATAAACATGTTTGTTTTAAATATATATAATATATATCGTCTTTTCTTTCTTTCAATAGTTACAATGAAATTTAATTTTAAATTCATATAACTCTATATATTCTTCTTATCTGCACTTTTAGTTATTTATTTTCAAACTGTGCGGCATGTAAATCTAAACTTAAAAAACTGAGAAAAGAAAAAGAGGAAGTAGGGCATTCCTTTTCTCAAAGGGTGCATCCATGATCCATTGACCTTTTTGGAATGCGCAATGTGCCTGTTAGAAATTTGAAAAGCAACGCTAAACTTGGGATTTTGTAAAGGGCTTATCTTTTCTCGGACACAACGAGTTGAGAATTTAAGCCTTTTTCAAATTCAAGGCTTGATCTCACCGCAAAATAGAGCAGGCGACACCGAAACCGACAGGCTTTTAAAAATGAGTCTGCTACAGTTTGTTCAAGTTCAACTTATAACAAAAGTAAACAATAACATATGTGATTTGATGCCCTGAAAAATATCTCCGATCGGCGCCAGCCAGCTATCTTTCTTTTTGTTAACTTTTAATTTCTGTAACTATGGGTTATTATTTGTGGAGTACAAGTTTTTATCGTAAACCCCACAACACAAAAGATGGGTGGAAGGTGGAATAGTTTTCAATTTTCATATCTTTAACTAAGACAGGCAGGACTATACTATGAGCTCCTTGATCGTTAGGATGAGGATTGACTAAAGTGTTTGTTAAACACAACACATTAAGGTCCTTCGAAATCGGAATAAATTCTATAGATCAAAAAAGAAGATTACAATAACAGTATGGCCTGTATGTCTAAGTTTTAGACAGTTAGATACAATGACAGAAACACCCTGATGAGCGATTGCATATATCAGGAGAAATTGTCTACTAAAATTAGAAAAACGGTCAGCATCTTCTAGGCGCCATGAGCCTAAACAAATGATAGGTAAAAAACATTCATGAACTCCTCCTACAAATAACACCATTGGAGGTGAGAAAATAAACAAAACGTCCCCCCTCCCTTCCCCATTGAACTTTACTCGGAACTTTACTGTCTTCATTTGCTTAAGTGATTAATACAGTATTTTCCTTACACATTTCTTTTTTTCCTTTAGAAAGAAATATTCTAATGAAAACCTTATTCTTATGTTTATGTAATAAATGTAATACTAAAGAAAAAAAACTTAAATAAGAAAAGAACATAAAATAAGTTAAATAATAATAATTAAAAATTTAATTTGAATACGATATGTACATATATATATATATTATTAATAGTTGAATTTTAAAAAGATTTACAGTTTTCTATCATCAGCATATATAAAGGATAAACAAGCTTGTACAGAAATAAAAATGTGTACACATTATTTGGAAACAGCACTGAAAACGCATTTATTTTTACGAAATTTATTTTAAAGAAATAAATGTTTTAAAGATTATAGCTTCTAATTTTAAGTATACGAGAAAAAAAAAAAAAGTGCTGTACTTTCTTATTTTACACTCGTAAAAACAGACGACTAAACACTGAGATTTTTCTTCCCATGAGCAATTTATGCACCCTTTGTTTATTTAACAGTTATTTTCTATTTGATAAGTTATTTATTAGTAAATTATATATTATTTAAATTTATTATTAATATTTTAATTATGTCTTGAGTCTCCTTTCGATTTAGCTAAATATTTTTGAACACAATTTAGTGGTTTGTCTTAGGGACCGTGGATGAAATATGATAAATCGTCAAATAGCGGTCCTCAAATAAAAAAATGCCAAAATCTACTTGATTTTGGACTTTTATTTTATTTTTGAACACTTTATATAAAATACATGTTTATTCCTTTATAGTACGCTAAATAGTAAGCGAAATTTTCTAATGATTTATCCAAGAACTCAAAACTGACATTGTCTGTGGTACAATCAAATAAAGACTAATTAAGTAAAACCATTTACACTATTTAAAAAATATATATATTTCAAAACAAAGGAACCTCTAAATGATGGAATTTGTCTCCTACGTGCATAAGCAAACGTATTGGAAATTTGAGAATAAAAAACCACCCCAAAACAGTGGGTCCACTATTCAGAAGTGTCCGTTAAATAAATTTTTACTTACAATTAAATTAATAAGTTATAATTAAGAGTAATAAGTTTAATTAAGCATTAAATTAAGAATGTTCATGGTATTTGGTAATTTTTAAAATGTAAATTACCTATGAAAGTGCTCATAAAGAATAAGATCTATTTAGAAAAGGGATTTAAAAAAAAAAGAAAAAAAAAAAGTAAAAATGAACGTTTAATGAGTTTCGCTCGTTTTTAAAAATGAACTTGAACTGAGCACGTTCATTTCTATCAGACATGAGTTTGAACGCGAACTAGCTCGTTTTTTACACGATGAACTTGAGTTTGAACTAGTTCGTTTTTTTCGTGAACTTGCACAACACTGTCCTGGACAGACCAACTAATCATTGAAAAAGGCATTTAATAGAGTGTTTATGTAGCAACTTTGAAGAAAATCGTCAGAGCCGTTTCTTAGATACGGACTTGCGATCCCACTTCCAGTTTCCTATGTTCCACTTCCGATTTTCCAATTTTCACCAAAATTTGGAAAAATCATCTGTACACCAGACCTGCCTCAATTCTGAAGTTTCGTAGTTCTATCTTTATCGGAGATATGATAGCCAGAAGATCCCCCCCCCCCTTTTCACACACACACTGTCCAGTTTCCAAAAAGTGCATGTTTTTACTCAGAAGACTTTAAAACGTATAAATCAGGTGAAAACTTGATATCGAATTTTTGGACTGAATACAATACTTCCATTATCTACGGTAGATGGGTAATGGAAGTAAAAATATAGCTGTCACGACACTATTGCATAAGCAATGTCATTGGCTAGAAATGTTCCAGCTATTGTTTAAATTTCTAAGTTCGCCAACGAGGTCCTATAGTATCGCTGTTCTCTAATGTAAATGCATATTTACTTTATTCTAATAGATTTTTAATAAAACCGTAATAGAGTCTGCCTTTCCCTCTGTCAAATGTCTCCAGAAAATTCTACAGCACGATACCGTCTGCAACGTCTATAAGCGCACCTCGAAACTGAATTTTAATACTTTTAATTAGAAATCAATTCGAAGTGACACACTGCTTTAACCTTCACCAATGATTCACCTTTCACACTGCGAGGTGAAAAACTGAAGATTCTGCTGTTCCTTAATTGAATACTCTATAAAATACCGTGCGTTTGCTAATAGATCGTTTTTTTTTTTTTTTTTTTTGGACAGGAAATTAAATTTTATAAGTAGTATTACATTTGGAGTGGGATTCCTATCAATTACTCGAAATATTGTGGGTGAAAAAAACGCAACCGAAGGCAGCTGGAACCTGAAGCAAGTTTTTGAGCGATTTATATGGATTTCGTTTTTAAAGGTTTCATTTATAAAATAAATAAAATATTAAAAAAAAAAAAAAATAAATAAATAAATAAATAAAATTTTTTTCTATTTGCGTGATTAGCACTAAAAAGTATGAAAAGATTAAAATGAAGTGCTGCCACTTAAATTTCATACTTTAGTTAATTTTTAAAAATCTAATTGTCGTGTAGAAAAACTGTTTCCGCCCCTGGATTAAAAAAAATCGCAGCTTTCATTTGGTACTGGACTTGTAACGGTAGGACTGATATTTCTAATTTATTTTCCCCTTTTACCGTTTTTAACCCGGATTCGGCAGAAGGTTTATGACAGGGAAGGTAAGCTAAAAAAAAGTCTAACAAAATTAATGATTCTTTTTTTGCATGTTTTTATTAACTCGCTTTCTTGTTTGTTTGTCCAGTACAAATCTTGCAATTGATTTTTAAATAACTTCCCGACTATCTAGACATTTAAAACTTTTAGAATAGCTCAGAACACGATGACAACGCAATACCACGAAGCCCGATTTTCGAATTTTTTATAAGTTTTCTTTTCATTAATTAAAATATGAAAATAATATTCTCCTACTTGCTTTAAAATTAGCCATTCAAATATTAACTATAATTTAATTGTTGCCAAAAAAAAAAAAAAAAAAAAAAAAAAAATGTTTAACTGAACATAAACGTTAAAAATTTATAAAAAGTTAAATTAGGCATCTCGCAAAAATTGACGTTATTATAACTTAAAAAAAATTTTACGCATTGGTAAAGTGCTAATGTAGTTTATCATATTAATATATGTTGTTCTTAAAGGATTATTATTTTATTATTAAAACCAAAGTTTTTTTTTTGTATCGCTTTCAACTCGCTTTTTTGTTATTTGTCCAGCACAGATCTCGCAATCGATTTTTAGCTAACTTTCCGACTAGCTAGACACTGGAAACTTTAATAACTGACAACACGATGACAATGCCTTTTTGTAATTATTCGGGTAATGTGTCAATTTCATATGATTCAACAGAAAATTTAAAAACGTAGAATATAATTTTTTTTTTTTTTTTTTTTTTTTTTAATCTTAAAATTATTATTATATGTTTTTTTTTTTTTTTTCAAATCACAAATTAAATTATTGAATGTAAAAGACAAAAATGTTTAAAATGTAAAAGAATTTGTGCAAAGTACATTTCATTTTCGAATTTATCATGCTATAACTAATGGATTGTAACATTATGCTGTTTCTCAGATTAATAAGTCATTAAATATTAGATACGGATTTTTTTTTTTTTTTTTTTTTTAGCAAAATTATGCAGACATTAATGCATATAAAACCTTTTTGGTATTAATAAAATTTCGCATTGTCGGCTTTTTCACTCAACTGATCATTGCATATTTAAAAAAAATTAAAAGATTTTATTACTATTAATTTAGTTTGTTAAGAGCTAAATTTTGGCATGTTTCAAACTTTCATATTTCCAAATTTGCTTTCCGCCCATTCCTTTAAATTAAAATATTTTGTTAACGAAGCAAGCGCAAATTCCAACATTAGCAAACAAATTAGAACAAATTAAGAGCTAAATATTGGCACTTTCGAAATTTCGTCATTCGAAATAGGAGTCTCGGTGGGACTAGCGTAAAGTCCCCCCCCCCCCCCAATTTATCCTCAACCCGCAATAAAACTGATATATCTCTATAACTAAGCCAGAGCGAATTCTAATATTATGCAGCAAATTAAAGCTAATTGAGAGCTAATTTTTGGCATATTTGAACTTTCGATATTTTCAACTTTTCTCCCCCCCCCCATCTCCTTTTCTTTTACATTGAAATATCTCGTTAACGAAGCTAGAGAATATTCTGATATTAAGCAGAAAATTAGAGTTAATTGAGAACTAAATATTAGCATTACGATTTTTCTTTCTTTTTTTTTTCTTTTTTTTTTTTTTTTTTTGTAATAGGGAGTCGGGTGTACCAGCGTTAACTTAGCCCTCACCCCCACCCCACAAAAAAAAAAAAAAAAAAAAAAAAAAAAAAAAAACTGATATATCTCGATAACGTACCCAGATAGAATTCTAATATTAGAGAGCAAATTAGAGCTAATTGAGAGCTAAAATTTGGCATATTTGAAATTCCGATATCTGTAATTTTGCTTTCCCCCCTTCCTTCCCCCCTTTCCTTTAAATTGAAATATCTCGTTAACGAAGCCGGAGCAAATTCTGATATTAGAGAGCAAATTAGAGCTAATTGAGAGCTAAATATTGGCACTACCGAAATTTTTTTATTTGTGATAGGGAGTCGGGTGTACCAGCGTTAACTTAGCCCCCCCACAAAACCAAAAATATGATATATCTCGATACGTAACCCAGAGCGAATTCTAATATTAGAGAGCAAATTAGAGCTAATTGAGAACTAAAATTTGGCATATTTGAAATTCCGATATCTGTAATTTTGCTTTAACCCTTCCTTCCCCCCTTTCCTTTAAATTGAAATATCTCGTTAACGAAGCCGGAGCAAATTCTGATATTAGAGAGCAAATTAGAGCTAATTGAGAGCTAAATATTGGCACTACCGAAATTTTTTTATTTGTGATAGGGAGTCGGGTGTACCAGCGTTAACTTAGCCCCCCCACCCCACAAACAAACTGATATATCTAGATAACTTACCCAGATAGAATTCTAATATTAGAGAGCAAATTAGAGCTAATTGTGAGCTAAAATTTGACGTATTTGAAATTTCGATATCTGCAATTTTGCTTTCCCCCCTTCCTTCCCCCCTTTCCTTTAAATTGAAATATCTCGTTAACGAAGCCGGAGCAAATTCTGATATTAGAGAGCAAATTAGAGCTAATTGAGAGCTAAATATTGGCACTACCGAAATTTTTTTATATGTGATAGGGAGTCGGGTGTACTAGCGTTAACTTAGCCCCCCCACAAAACCAAAAATATGATATATCTCGATACCTAACCCAGATAGAATTCTAATATTAGAGAGCAAATTAGAGCTAATTAAGAGCTAAAATTTGACGTATTTGAAATTTCGATATCTGCAATTTTGCTTTCCCCCCTTCCTTCCCCCTTTCCTTTAAATTGAAATATCTCGTTAACGAAGCCGGAGTAAATTCTGATATTAGAGAGCAAATTAGAGCTAATTGAGAGCTAAATATTGGAACTACCAAAATTTTTTTAGTTGTGATAGGGAGTCGGGTGTACTAGCGTTAACTTAGCCCCCCCACCAAACCAAAAATATGATGTATCTCGATACCTAACCCAGAGCGAATTCTAATATTAGAGAGCAAATTAGAGCTAATTGAGAGCTAAAATTTGGCATATTTGAAATTTCGATATCTGTAATTTTGCTTTCCCCCCTTTCTTTAAATTGAAATATCTCGTTAACGAAGCCGGAGCAAATTCTGATATTAGAGAGCAAATTAGAGCTAATTGAGAGCTAAATATTGGCACTACCGAAATTTTTTTATATGTGATAGGGAGTCGGGTGTACTAGCGTTAACTTAGCCCCCCACAAAACCAAAAATATGATATATCTCGATACCTAACCCAGAGCGAATTCTAATATTAGAGAGCAAATTAGAGCTAATTGAGAGCTAAAATTTGGCATATTTGAAATTCCGATATCTGTATTTTTGCTTTCCCCCCTTCCTTCCCCCCTTTCCTTTAAATTGAAATATCTCGTTAACGAAGCCGGAGCAACTTCTGATATTAGAGAGCAAATTAGAGCTAATTGAGAGCTAAATATTGGCACTACCGAAATTTTTTTATTTGTAATAGGGAGTCGGGTGTACCAGCGTTAACTTAGCCCCCCACCCCACAAACAAACTGATATATCTAGATAACTTACCCAGATAGAATTCTAATATTAGAGAGCAAATTAGAGCTAATTGAGAGCTAAAATTTGACGGATTTGAAATTTCGATATCTGCAATTTTGCTTTCCCCCCTTCCTTCCCCCCTTTCTTTTAAATTGAAATATCTCGTTAACAAAGCCGGAGCAAATTCTGATATTAGAGAGCAAATTAGAGCTAATTGAGAGCTAATTCCTGACGTTCTTGAAATTTAAAATTTCGAATGTGGGGGGGCTAGCGTTAACTTGGCCCCCCCACCTTTAAACTTGTTATATCTCGATTCCATACCCAGAGCAAATTCTAATATTAGAGAGCAAATTAGAGCTAATTGAGAGCTAATTCCTGATGTATTTGAAATTTAAAAACTCGAAGGTGGGGGGGCCAAGTTAACGTATCTAATTAAGCATATATTATAAGTATGATCAAAAGTGGTTT
>CAWVNO010001024.1:0-29000 GCA_963930645.1 Salticus scenicus | reverse complement strand
CAATTTTTTCGGGTCCCTGCTGCCTTCGTCAGCGTTACCAGCACAAATCTTGCAATCGGTTTTTAACTAACTTTCAGAAAAGCTCAGAACACGGTGATAATTCTTTTTTTTTTTTTTTTTTTTTTTTTTTTTTTTTTAATATTTTTAGCCAACTGTTTCGGGTCCAATGTCAATGTTTTTTAATGTATATTTCTAAAAGTGTATAAGGAAGTCATGTGGTGCCCACATCAGATTTTAGATCAAACGTTTTAGAGAAATTTTAATATACTTAATGCTGATTCATTTCAATATCTGTACTATTATATAAAGAATAAAAAATTGTATGTTTGTGGAGGGTAATCTCCAAAACTATTGAACCGACTTAAAAACTTTTTTCACTGATCAAAAGCTACACAATGCCTGATTGTTATAGGCTATATTTAATTTTGATAAAATAAATTTTAGTTTAAAATCTGAGCGTTTTAATTAAAATCCCCATAAAAGCCATAATAGAAATGGAAATAATGAAATATTAAAAAAATTAGTTGCTGCCAACATAAAACAAACTTTTACATGTTCATTTTGTTTTTTAAATATCTTGACATGAAAAGAAAAGAAATATATTTACACATGAATTAAATCCGCGATTGTAATGAAATGCTCGACCTCTGGTGGGCTAAGGTGAAATTATCACACCACTGCATATCATCATATTATGCAATCGATTTTCCATGATGTAATGGCGGAGAAATAACAATAATAAATACACGTGGCTATTATATTTACTAACAACTGCAGTTCAGAGAGCGCCATCTATCGATCATTACAAACGCAGATTGAAATTCATATAAAGCTTTGCGAAATGTTAAATTTACACGTTAAATCTGACGTCATTACAGTTTATTATTTTTTTTATCTTTAAAAATAAATAAATAATTAAATAACTTACCTGAAGCATTAAATGTTTTTTCAACATTAAATACTAAAAAGTATAATTTATAATAAAGTTTATGCACCTTATTAAAATACGCAAGCGAAGTGATGACGTCACTGACCGTCAGTAGGTCCAAGAAAAAGATTTTGTGTTAATCGTCCATTGAATTTTTTGTAAAAATTTATTATTGTGGAATTAAAATCGAGGAAAATTATTTCCCGATTTTAATTCCCAAATTTAGGTATAGATATGTATTAGTTATTTTGGGCATGTGTTACATTAAATTTTTTTGCTGTTAAATTAACAAAATTTTAAATTTAAAAACTGCAGAAAAAAAATGGCAAACTTCCATTTTCGAATGTAAACATAAGCATTTCATTTCAAAGGGTGATATTAGCACAATAAATATCCAAGTAATGTACTGATTAAAATGAAAATGATAAATATTCTATTTTAATTTGAAGTCAAATTTGTTTTCAAATGTCTAAATAAAGTATCTGATATAAGATTCTAATATGTTGCAGCGGAACATATTTGATATGTCAACCTTGGCGGTGAAAAATGATCTCCAAATTAGCCAGCGAATATATTTAATTATTTTCAAAAATCATGGTTATTTTTACAGCGTATATTAAGAGAGCAATCAATAAAATGAAACGATATTTCGTACCATACATATTACGAAAATATAAATATGGTATGCATATTTTTGTATTACGTTTCTGATCGCCAAACACAAATCAAGTAACTCGGACGCCAAGAACGTCCGAGTTTTGAAATTTATAATTAAAATTTTATCAATTTAACAGCAAAATAACTTAATCTAACACACACAATAACTAATGCATATTTATAAGACCTAAATATGGGGATTAGGCTGGGGAAAAAATTTTCTTGATTTTCAATATTTTTTTACAAAAATTCCAAAGGACGGTTAACACAGGAAAACGTTTTCTTGGCCCCACCGATGGTTATTGACGTCACACTTCGCTTGCGTATAGCCATGATTTTTGAATGGAAACTAATACTGCGCGAAATAAGTAAGCAATCCTTAGTTCTCCAAAGACGAGATATCAAATCTGTTCCGACAATTTCATAATAGCCGTCAAGCAAGATTGCTGCAGTGAAAACCATTTCTTTAATATTTCTCTCTCGAGCATTTCTAAAAATTAACAATTCAAAAATAATTTTCCAGAAATGTAAGCAATTATGTTTCCTTTTTCTATTGATTATAATAATTTATTTAAAAGTATTTGTCGACATTATAAGTGCTGACGCTTAAACATAATTCTACTTTTTTCAGTTATATGACTGACACGTAATTTAGCGCATTTGGCGATTTACACACATGGTTAAACCAGTTAATATTTGGTGGACCGCGATTAACATTAAACGTTTGAACCAGTGAGTTCCACTGATGAACCAATGAATTGAAATTCCCTGATAGGCTAACTCTTTGAATCATGTTCCATTAAAGAATCAAGGAGACTTTACTCATTCAATTTTATTGCCTGCTTCTCCAGTCAGTAAATTTAAATGATTTTTTTTTTATTGAATAATTGAGAAGTTTAAATTTATTTGGAGACCATTTTCAGCAACAAACAGTTGTGGCAAGTAGTGCAATATATACAGCACATACAGCCATTAGTGAAATGCAAATAAGATTTAATTATTCGAGTTTCATTATGTTGATTAGAAACATGTTTAAGCTATCTACACTGTCCCTAAGTGCTACAGGCTATAATAAATATTGATAAAATAAATTATTAATTCAAATTTTCAATATTTTAATTTAAAAAAAGAAGCATAGATTTGATATCCGTTGTCCTTGACGATTTTTGTATTTGGCGATCGAAAACGTAGTACGAAAATCTGTATATTTTCGTTTGATGTATATTTTCGTATAAAATATCAGATCTGTGTTTTTGTAGTATATATTGTACTAATATTGTTTCATATTACTGATTGCTCTCTTAATATACATTATTAAATAACCATCAATTTTGGAAGAAATTAAATATATTCGTGAGATAACCTGGCAATCATTATCATTATTTTTTTTTTTTTTTTCGCCATGGATGATAGATATCACAACCTTCCCCAAAACTTTTTAACCCGTTAGTAGTCGCTAGTTGGTCGATTTGCCGCCCATCCTTAAGTGTTGCCAGATTTTTTTATTCGATAGCCACCAAAAATTTTTCGAAGTGGCATTTGATATATATAAAACGCGAAAAAACTCGAAGAATCGTCGATCACATCACTTTTTAAAATTATTGGTGACAGTTAAATAAAAAGTGCGCAATTTGTAATAGGTGGCGCTGTCTATAGCGACTGCTAACGGGTTAATAACCAACGAGATATATAAAGTAGAGTGATAAATGGTAACCCTTGAGAAGGTCCAAGATGAGTCATGTGACATGCTTTCCTTGCACATGCGTATTCGGTGGTTTCCTTGGTAACAGCTCATTTTCAGTACATTTCTATGGCAACGGTTTCAATGTTTTTGTTTACTTTACGTAGTTTAATATTCTTTTGTTCTAAACCATTTTGATTTTGATTTTACTTCTTTTTTATATCGTGTAGTTGATCTTTAACCGATAAAATGCTTTAAAATAGTTGAAAAATTATTATTTGTTGTTAAATTTAGCTCTTTAAAAGTTTAAATTTTGTTTTATAAACACTTTTAAAGTTTGTTGAGAAACGATGAAAAGAAAGGTATTTTATTATTTATTAAAATGTGAAATATGCGTAAAATTATTTTAAAAGCAATTTATTTCGGTCATAGGACTGTCATGTTAACTAATAATAATGATAATTTGTCGAACTGATATTTTAAATGCCAAAATAGCGATAAAGGGCCAAACACAGCAACCTATTCGAGCATATCACGTGATTCATCTTGAACCACGGAAAGTTAATCCTTCATCCATTGAATCAGCACTCTAATTTATATATCTCGTTGTTAATAACCATCAAATAATTGAATACTTCAAAAAAAAAAAAAAAAAAAAAAAAAAACTGCCAAAATACCATAGTAAAATCATTCTTTTCAATATTTCGCTCTCGCGTGTTTTTATAAATGGATATTTCAAAATTAATTTCCCTGAAATGTAAGAGCTCTACATTCTTTCTCTAATGATTATAATTTATTTCAAATTTCACAATTATAATTTGTTCACCAGTTTAAGTATTAACGCTTAAACATATTATAAAATGTACTTTACAGTTTACGTTCAGCATTCAACAGAAAAAAATTAAAGCCAGAGTTGCTTTTTTTTTTTTTTTTTTTTTTTTTTTTTTTTTTTTTTTCACTATTTATTTTTTCACTATTTACTTTTAAATTCTGTTTTATATATATCTATATATATTAAAAAAAAGTAACTGTCGCTGGCGTCAATTTTTTTTGTCTGCGACAGCAACTTCTCGCAGAGGGCAGGGTTCCCCGCGTCATGAGATATATCAGCGTATTCCGACTGCTTTAAGGAAGGCATTTCAGCTGCTTAGAAATTTCTATCATTTTAATTAAGTAAGTTATTAAGTAAAAACGCGGGTTTATAAAGGTACTCTATTTGCCACCGGAGGGAAAAGTTTCTCTTATGACATTTTTATCTGTGTCTCTGACGTCACTTTCCTCAGGAAAATTAAAATGTGATCAATGGTGTAAATAAGAAAAATTGAATAATTGGCATCTTTGAGATGCTCGAGAGAAGAAAAAAATATTTAGAATAGCAAAACATTTGAAAATAACCAATATTTTTAAAATATTACGTAAAAATTTAATAAAGATGAAACGAAAAATAGTTTATATTTTTATTTTAGTTTATATTATGGTATAACTTCAGTATATCCTCACAGCTGAATTTGGCGATTTTTTTTTGGCGCCGTTTTGAACGATAACGATGTCGTTCTGGACTGTTTGCGATATAATATGGCAGCCTATATGTTGTTTATTTTGGATTTATGATTTTATGTTTTATAATTTAGATTATGATTTTATCATTTATGATTTTATGATTTAGATTACGATTTTATGATTTTTATATTTATGATTTAGCATTAATCGCCAACAAAAAATCGCCAAATATCGTTGTGGGGATATACTGAAGTTGTTCCTTTATTTTAACGTTAGGCGAAAAAGATTTAGTAATGAATACCATGATTATGTTAAACAATTATTGGTATAGAGTTAGAGGTTAAGCGCAGACATTTTTAAAATTGAATTTATGAGATAAAAATTTATGTTAGTTTATATAAAGATTTAGTTTCTTAATTCAAAACATATTTAAAAAGATAGATCTTTACTATGAACAATTTAGCGATTTTTAAAATTTAGAAATGAAGCTCGTACGTTTTTCGCGAAGGAATTCATTTACGCAACCACAATAGCCATTTTAACTCCAGCCATGCCTTTCTATAGTGATAAATTATAAAATGGTGCAATAATAATGATAATAATAATAAAATCCGCAACCTATTTTTGTTTTGTAAGCATTGATATAAAACTTTGCAGAAAACAGAATTCAATACAACAGGACATTTTTTTATATATATATAAAGGAATGTAGTAACTGCATTGCTAAAATATTGTAGTTATAGCTAATACAGGACCTCATTGGCTGATTTTAAATTTTTCATTTATTTTGACGATGACTTAAATTATCTATCGCAATTATGCATGTCAAGATTTTCGCGAGAAACGTCTAAGCTACTTCGGTGCCAAATTTAAAATTTCGCCAAGAGGTTAAACTGTACCATTGCTTTAGAACGATTTTTTTCAATTTTATTTTAAATATTTTTCAACTTAATTCACGAAGGGAAAAAAGAAGAATTTTTTTTATTTGGTCATACCTCCAGGTAAAATATCCGTTTTTCGTTCTGTTCATTATTAGAAAGAAAAAGGCTGAAGTAGTTTTTCCTGTACCATTGATGTCTTTATAAATTAAATTAAATTATCCAATATCATTAAATTTCATTCTCCACGCTCATTTTTTTTTTTTTTTCTTAATTTAATATTACATAACATATATGTAAAAATAATCAAGGTGTAATCAGAACATATCCAGAAGATGTAGCCAACAAACATTCAGACCAAAATCAACACAAGTTCAGGAGACATCGCCAACAACTATTAAGATGTCATGATCAATATATATCCAGTAGATATCAACAACAATAATAACTATTGAGCAGATATCGCCAACAAGAATTCAGGAGCCATCATCAACACTTATTCAGAAAATATTATCAACAAATATTCAAAAGCCATCCAATTTATGAATGGTGATGGTGTATCTCGAATACTTCAAACCGGCAATTCATTTTTACAATACAATCAAGGATGAATTTTTCACTTATCAGTAGATTTCGAAAAATGTGATTTTTTTTTTTTTTCCGATTTAACTTAGTATTGCCATAACTTTAGTATATCCCTACAGCTCAATTTGGCGATTTTTCTTTGGCGTCGTTTTGAACGATAACGATGTCGTTCTGGACTGTTAGCGATATAATATGGCAGCCTATATGTTGTTTATTTTGGATTTATGATTTTATGTTTTATAATTTATAATCTATGATTTAGATTATGATTTTATCATTTATGATTTAGTCATAATCGCCAACAAAAATTCGCAGAATATCGTTGTGGGGATATACTAAAGTTGTTCCTTAGTATTTAATACAATTTAAGAAATTAAATGGTAAAATCAGATATTGACAGGCATCTTGGCAAATTCATGGTGTAGTACAATAAGTGTCGACAATGCAAAATCGCTATCTGAAAGAAATTGTCCTGTCGTACCATTATTACTAATGAAATTTTTAAAATAATTGCAATAATCGCATAAAATATTCATCTTCAACCTGACTAAATCATATTCCAGAAAAAAGGCACTTTAAAAAGTTGCATCTTTAGTGTTGGAAGGACCATTTTAAACCTTGCTGTACGCTGGAAATAAATGCAGAATATTACATATTGTCCTAAATTAACTAAAATAATTCAGTAGTAAAAAAAATATATAGGCATTAGAAAAAATAAGTTCATAATTTCTTTAATCAAGCATTAACACCCAAAAAATTCATCGTCAAAAAGTGACAAAAATTTAACAAGTCGATCATTTACTAAAGTTGTAACGCTAAATGATTTAGATGTCAAGAATTTCTCTATGTTCTAAATAATTAGTGCTATGGTTGTTTATTTTATGTTCTCTCTCAAAATAATGGCAAATTGATATTAAATTGTCGAACGTTATAACAGATTTTGGACATATTATAAACGATATAATATTAAATATTGTATATTTCGGTGCGGTACCAAATGTGGTGGATTTCTATAATATTGTTCAACTCTCTTGTGTTATGTATTATTAATATTCCAATTCAATGAAAGGCAAATTTGTGAATAGTCGGGTAGAATCCCGCAGGGATTAATGAGCGAAGCGAGTCGGGGGGAGGCGAAGCCTTCCTCGGGGGTTGGTGAGCGGAGCGAGCAGGGGGCAGAGACCCCTAGTATTTTAAAAGAAACTAATCGGAGCAGATTTGATAATGTCCCTTCCGAAAAAAAAAGTAATAATAAAAAGGTCGCCATGTCAACTGGCAAACATATTTAATTCCTATCAAAATCATGGTTATTTTAATAACGTCCATTAAGACAGCAGTCGATAACATGAAAAAATATTTTGTACAATATGTATTACAAAAATATACATTTGGAATGTATATATTTTTGAATTACATTTTCAACCTCCAAATAAAATATCGCCAAATACGACATATATCTAATATAAGCCAAACAATCGCTAAAATGTAAATTATTTCTCGCCGTTTATTTTCAGTTATGTTACATTCACGTAATTTGGCGCATTTGACCATTCACACCAATGAACATTTGGTGGCTGCGACCGCAATCAACACTGAATATTTGAACCAGCGAGTTCTACTGATTAACCGGTGAATTAAAAATGGCTGACAAGCTCACTCTTTGAAATACTGGTGTTCCACTGTGGAATCAATGAGCCTTTACTTATTATATTTTATTGCCGCTTCGCTCCGCTATTTCAATGATTTAACTGAATAATTGAAAGTTTAAATTTACTTAGCGAACATTATCAGCAATTAACAATTATGGCAAGTAGCGCAATATATAGCCGCTAAGGAAATGCAAATGACATTTGATTATTCGAGTTTCATTATACTGATTAGAAACATGGTTCATTTAAAATAAATATGTATTCGCATTGGAAATCTGCTTTTGTATAGGACTTCCTTGGCGATATTTACAATTTGGCATCGCAATAGCTAGGACGTATCACGCCAAGGTCTTTACGCTATTGCGATAACCTTCTAAATGCATCGCCAAAATCACAAAAAAAATAATAATGATCGCTATGGAGAACCATTACTAAAACAGTAACCATGTTGCTTTCCGGACGTTAAAATTAAGAAAATAAAAAACACATACGCTATTTATTAAATAACAATTAATATTTTAAGAACAAATTAATAATAATAATAATAATAATAATAATAATAATTAAAGCTATTATGACGTCAGTTTTATATTTTAAAAAATAATAAAAATAAATCATGTCATAGGTTTCATTTTTCAATACATTTTATTCGCATGAGAAATGAAATGTTTCTTTTTATGTAAAAAATAAATGAATGAATAGATAAACAGTAAGTAAAAATTGTCAACATTTAATTTTATTATCATCAGCTTGAAAATTTAATTTAAATAAATAATATTTTTAAAGACTGAGAAAAATTGCATGAAACGTAATTTTTTGAATGTTCTATTAGGAATATCGAAAATATATGTTGCAAATATGCACGTATTTCTTTTTATAGAAAAGAATTTCTAAACTTAACGTGTCATAGTTTATACTGTGCCTCAAACACAGACAGGCAAATTATTTCTTCTATTAATATAGCTACCGTTTCGAAATTTGAAATTTAGCACTGAAATAGCTCAAACGTTCCTCGACAATGGCTTTACTTACGCAATAGAGATAGTCATCTTAGTACATCGCAAAAATGGAAAAAGAAAAAAAAAAAAAAGATATAAATAGCAATAAAAATAAACTTAAGAATTAATATATAAATAAGTAAAATGTCGTCATGGAGGTTCTTTAGCAATGCTGTATCTTATCTATTTACCTACACATTAATTTTTAACTCATATAATTTAAAATTTTCTACCTTTCGAAATTCCTTCTTTTTAGGAACTTTTCTTTAGAATATGCCTAAAAAAGTCACAATTTTATAAACAGTTGTTAATATTAACTCACAAACACATAAACTGCTATATTTGTTGTTTTTTTTCTATACCAATCCATTTTTAGCTAAAATTTGTTCATCCGTGCGAAGCCGCACGGGTCAGCTAGTATATATATATATGAAAACTTTCCCAATTCAAAGATAATAATTAAAATTTTGATTTTTAACGTCCACCATTCTCCTAATATACTTAAAAAAAAAAACTTAAGTGATAGGTTTTAAATGTGCTATATACACTGGTGTTCAAAATTAATAGAACAACCTCCTTTCCCATTTTCTGCTTTTGCGCATAACTTTTAAACAAGTCAACATGTGAGCATAAAATTTGAATGGCATGTTAGTTATCATACCATTAATCGAATTTTATATAACTTTAGCATAAGTAATAGTTTTTAAACTAATAATTATTTAATTTATTTTATGTTGAAATATTACTAATACAATTTTATTATTCTTATTTGGCGATTCGTCGCGGTGTCTTCCAACTGCGGCCCGACATACCAGGTGTTTCAATTTCTTCTTCCCCCACATATACCAACTGCAGACAGCCTTTTTTAATCCCTTATGTCAACTGCGTCCGCTGAAAATATCGCCAAGTGCGACGAATCGCCAAATAAGAATAATAAAATTGTGGCGTGAAGTCACTTTTCAGACAAATCACAATACTGTTTACAGCATCAAGATTGCCTTATCCGTATTTAACGGCATTATGAATAATGCACACTGCCAGGAGGGATTCGACATCATCATACTGGCCATCATTTGCAATCATGTTATGGGTCCCCATTGGATACACGTCTCGATTACTTTTTTTTTTTCGTATTCCTGGCACTCTGAACAGCGACCATTAAATTTCTGATGAGTTAAAGCCCGCCCCTCTGCCCTGTATTCGAGGCCTCCGTAGCGCAAAATTTAAGCAAGATAATGCACGACCGAAAGTTGTTTGTATTGTCCGGATCTTCTTTGATGCAGAATGTGTTCGACTGTTGCACTGGCCAGCGCGTTCTCCTGATCTCGCACCAACGAAAATGACTGTTTAATCATTGAAAAGCGACTGGCCCCCCCACCACTCACCAGTAACTTCGATCGATGAATTGTGGCATCGTGTTGAAGCTTCATGAAGTGCTCTACCCGTACATGGCATCCAATCGCTGTTCGATTCAATGCCTAGGCAGATAAGTGCTGTTATTGCTCACAGAGGTCGCTGCTTTACGTGCAGTTTTCTCAGTACATATTACTCCAAATTTCCTGAAATTTCAATCAATTGTTCTTCCTACTATAGTGTATGTGTCCAACAAATTTCATTCCGTTATTATCATTCCTTCTTGGTGTAGCAATTTTAATGGCGAGTAGTGTATATGTATATATATGTATATATACACAGAGAGAGAGATAGAGAGAGAGACAGAGAGTTTTAACTATATGCGTGCTGCATTTTTCAATTACCTTTCTTCATATTTATGTAACTGCATTAACCCTTAAATGCATGACTTTTATTTCTTCCAAAAGATTGTATTCAAATGTAAGATAAGTTTATTGCACAAAAAATTCAACGGAAAAAAAAAAAAAAAAAATGATTTTTTTTTTTTTTTTTTTTTTTTTGTGTGTGTGTAATATGCTAATTTTTATGTTATATATTGATTAGTTAATGGAAACTTCACCAGAAATTACAAAAACCTTTTTTTTTTTTTTAATGATGCAAATATGTATCACTATGCATTTAAGGGTTAAAAGTTTATTTGTTCTTTTTAATAATTTTTTTCCCTATGCTCATATAGTAATTTAATTTGCCTCCCCATCCTTTCCCCAAAAAATAAATCAGTAAAAATTAAATGGAAATGTAAATTTCTAAATTCATTACTGAGAAAAGCAACTTATGCTATAGATAATAAATTAAAAATTACTAGTCGCATACTAAATTATAACCATGCACAGTGGTCGGAATTTCAAAAAAGCTGGCCAAAAGTCGAAATTAAAGAAAACAAGTGAAATTGTGATGTATATATATGTTTTCGAGGTCGCTGAATCCGAATCTGACATTGGTTTTTTGAAAACTTCAAAGGCAAACTCAAAAACAAGATGGCGGATCCAATATGGCAGACAAAAAATTAAAAAATTAATATAAGATGGATAATTCTTACATTAAGGGGTTTTTGAGGGCACTGAATTCAAATTTGACGTTAGTTTTCATGAAAAAAAGTGATATTACACTCAAAAACAAGATGGAGAATCCAATATGGCGGATCAAAAATCAAAAAATTGATAGATGAAGGATAATTTTTCACATTTAAGGGTTTTTGAGGGCGCTAAATTCAAATTTGATATCAGTTTTTATAAAAAAAGTGATCTTGCACTCAAAAACAAGATGGCGGATCCAATATGGCAGACCAAAGTCCAAAAAATTAAAAAATTAAATTAAAAAGTTAAAATTAAATTAAAAAGTTAAAACGCTTTTACACATACAGGGGCAGGCGGGGGCACCCAATTCTTTAACGGCTGAATAAAATGGACATCCCTTAACACTCTCCACTTTGAATCAATGCGGGATCTTGCGAGATAAAAAAGTTTCCATACTTTGAAACTTTTGGTTATGTTATAATTGAGGTTAACTTCAAAAAGCCGCTCAGGAGATCACTTGATGAAAAAAAATAGGAATACAGCATAAATATTATCTACTAACCTCCACAATTGTCGGCCATATTTTGTTGAATGTTGTTGTTGCGAAATTTTCCGAGAAACACTATTTGTTTAACTGTTAAAATGCATTAACAATTAAAAAGAAAAAATTGTCACGTTTTCCGCCAGCCTACACTTAGAAATATGTAGATAGAATAAATTTTCCACCTCACAGTTTCATTCAGTGGCTCCCTCTGAAGGTATTTCCGCGGTACTTACGTCTAAAAACGCGCCTAAATTTTTCGACTTTTGGCCAGCTTTTTTGAAATTCCGACCACTGTGCCATGTGCAAAATTCTTTGGCGATTTTGGCGGAAAACGTTCTTTGACGGGGACGCATTTGGTACAGGTGGGGAGAATTCCTGGGCCGCAGTTGACCTATGGGGGAGATAAAAATGTCATCTTGGGACGCAGTTGACCTAGTCCCGTTGGCGTTCGCGTTTTGTGTTCTTAAAAACCAGGGCTTTAAGGAGTTTTCTTGTTCTTCTGAGCGTTACTTTTTGATGTTTTACTGATGAAGAGGCTCGAAACTTCTAAATTTATGTTTTGTGTATTTTAATGTTTTAGAATGTGTAAATTTTTAATGTATATTGTCTCGGTTTTTGATGTGATTAAGGTTTAATGTAACTTTAAGAGACGAAATGATTTTTAAATATTTTTTTAAAAAGCTCTTATTTATAGTTTCAAGTGTATATGGGCGAATTTTGACCAAAAAAAGAAAAAGAGGATTGTAAGCCTCTAGTCATTAATATGCCAAACCGTTTAAGAGCTCTCATTAAAGCTAAGGGTAACGCAACAAAGTACTAATTAGCCTGTAAAAACAATGTCGAGTTTAAATTTTGTACAATATATTTATATTATTGTAATTTTTTAAACCGCGTTATAAAGTGTTCTAATATTTTGATTTTTTTTTTCCCTTGCTGTTTTAAATATATTTTCTATTTCATTGTAATACGTATACATTTTTATAATCTACAAAATATGTAGATTTATGTTTTGATAATTTATATTTGATATCATTGATATTTGCTAAATTAGATTTGCAATTCCCTTGACCATATTTTCTTTCATTATTCTAACTTTTTGAATCGGAGTAGTATTATCATCGCTTAATTACATATAATAAGCAGGTATTATTTTTGAAGAATTCTTTTACGTATAAAAGAAATGCTGTGTCGCAAAATAAAAGTATAAAATGTTACATGGCTCAGTTTAAAACTTCAAAATGAATCAAAAAAGGATCGGAATAAGTGGTGGTGCAATGCACCAACTAAAAAATTTGTTCTTTTCCTTTGAAATTTGTTGAAAATTTCCCTAAGCCAGGAGTGTGACATGAAAATTTTTGGGACAAATTTTAAAAGAACATGCCTTGATAAATTGATTCAAAAGGTATTTTCTTACACCTTTAACTATATATGTTTACTACAACTAATGTAATTTGTGAAATTTTTAAATATATAAATAAAATTTGAGTAAGAGATTGGGAGAGTTCGGGAAAATAATTTTACAGTCATTTTAAAATTTGTATGGAAAATAATAGATGAGTAATTTTTTCTTTTACATGCATGAGAGTAAATAGGCAAAACTGTGTCTTAAAATTAAAAAAGAAAAAAAAATCTATGTGAAGTTATTTTTGTGATATTTTGTTTGAACATGATATTGTTAAGTTTCTACAGAATCACGCTTATATAAAAACTGCACAAAAAAAAAAGAAAAAAAAAAAAATTCAATTCTTAAGACTGTGTCTATATTCGCAGAATAGAAGAAATATTTTATCTTTCATACGAGCAATTAGTGCAGGCCAGATATTGGCCGTTAACTCAATTTGTAAAACACTGTTCCACACTGAGAAATTTTTTGTAACTGACATCTAGAATCTAGTTTGTAGCTCTAGTAAAAATAGTTCCATGTCATCCTTATAAATTCTAGTTCCTTTTGAAAGCGAGTTCTAGAAACCTGTATTAGAATTCTAGAGTGTTTGCCTATATTATAGAGGTCAAACTTATTTAAAAATCTCTGCAAATAAATGTGAATACAAAAGGCGAGTTTTAGTAACTATAATCTTGGTTTATGACCCAATTCTAGAAAATCAAGCATGAATTTCTTGCAATACAAAGAATTCAGAATATTGTTTCACCATCTAGAAATGTATAGACTAGAAATTCTGGATCATTTCGTCTATTCAGCTTATTGGCCTGCCTTATAAGCATAGCTCGGAAACCTATAGTTCTAGTTTAGAGATTTAGAAACTGACCACTTATTCGTTCTAGTTGAAAGCGGTATATATATATATATTTTTTTTTTTTCTCTCTTTGAGTGCAGGGGTTTATTCAGGCAAAAAATTAGAGCTGTTTAGATGCCCCTCCTAAAAATTCTCACAGCATAAAAGAGTTCTCTTTCGCAAGATGCAAATTCATAAAATGGACTCTTTTACAAAATTCATATTTACAAAATGGGCACGTCCTCAAAATTCAAATTTGTAAAAATGGCCTTACACAAAATTTTGCTGTATAAAAATGATTCTTTTGTAAAAATATCCCATGTTTTCAGTATTATTTTCATTTTTCTGTATTTAGTTCAATGAAACATCAACTTGATATTGAACATTATGTGAAATAACTGGTAAAATGAAAGGTTTTATTTGATTATTTTTTTTCCCCTCAAAAAAACATAAAAATTTTACAAAAATGGCTGTTAAAATTTATAACCTGTATCAAGACCTACTGTCACATTGCGTCAAAGATCTCGTGTTTGAATTTATGTTTGGTACTTTTTTTTCTCTTGCTAAAATAAATTTGGTATTCTAGATCAAAATTAATGTTTATTTATAATTCCTTTTTCTATTCTAGTATGGATGATATTTTAATTGGCTCTTACTACAGTGACACGACAGTATTTAATTTATGCTACACCATGAATTCCCTGTGGGGGAATTTAAAAAAGATTCCTAAGAAAATCGGAAAATACGATAGTAAGTTTATATAAATAATAAAATATAAATTGTTACTTTTGTACATATTGGTTGATAACACTGAGCTTAAAAAAAAAAAAAAAAAAAAAAAAAAATCGAGCCCTGATACATTCCTGCTGATTCTTATGTAAAATGATCTCCTAGATCCAAATATGACCCCCGTTTTGCTCAATCACTCACTATTTTCTCGGGACGCACCTCCTTCCCCAATTTTTATCACTGATCGGTATTTTTATGGATATAAATTTGATTTGAAGAATGGAAAATAATTGTTTTAACACTTAAAAACAAAAAACAAAAAAACAAGTCCTTCCGGCATTTTCGGAAGGGTAGGTTGATTTCTTTTTCCTTATCCAGTAGCCGTCATTTTGTTTCAAAATGGCGGCTACAAATTATTAATGGACTTGGTAGAAATATTTATGTAGGCTATGCATATATGGAGTTTTAAGCAAATCGGTTCATAAATACCTTTTTATGTGATTTTAAAATTTTAAAGTGGCCGGCGCTTGGAAACAAAATGGTGGGTTAAGTTGACAAATATATAAAATGCATTTTTGAGATAAGTTTACTGTACACATATAGTTCGAATAAAATAAATTCAAAATCTCAAAAGTCATCGTGTCGAAAAAATGAGTGGCTGCCACTTGGATCAAAATGGCAGTGAGAAAGTTGCTCCTCTAAGGTATCGTTGCAAATTTGATTTTTTTTTTTTTTTTTTTTTTTTTTTTTGTAGAATTTTTTTCAAGGAGGCTTAGTAAGTTGATAAATGTTATACTCGGGGAAAACATAAGTTGACAGTGTGTGGAAGCCTGTAGAAAATGTACTTCCGCGAAAGAAAATAGTTCTTTACTATATTTAAGTGTAATAAACTTTTTACTCGATTCTTTTTATTCCGGTAAACGGAAAAATGATTGTTTATTTAAACTAAACGTATTTATGTTAACACAAGGTATTTTTTATAACAGATAAGCATAAATTTTATGTGATTGTATTGTTTCGCGAAGAAAGTCTGTTGGCGAAATATTGGCGGAAGAGGGAATACCGGAAGCAACCCCTATTGTGAGTGCGAAGAAGTTTGGTGGGGCTAATAGATTACTTTATTTTCCGAACATTTGAAAATAATTAATGTACAGTCCGCTTCTTTAATTTCACAACTATCAAAAATAGAGAAAAAATTTTGACGGATTTGAACGTTTCGGAAATTTTTACAACAGATTCATACCAAACATGTCAATGAAATATTCAAACTTACAGGAATGAGGAAAAATATATTATATTTCGATAAATACTTTTTTTTTATGTTATTATTATTACAATGATAATATAATTTCAATTCGGCGCGTTTTTATATAAAATATTGTTATTCCCAATACCAACAACTAATCTGGTGTTTACATTAATTTATACTATGTATTATATACTAAAGGTTTTACTTTCTTTTTGTTTTTCCCTAACAAAACAATAAAAGAAAAACATAATTATCTTTAATAATAATATTAATAATATAAAAAGAATCAGACTTATTTATGTAAAATTTATGTATAAATGAGAGACAGATCAATTATTTAAAGCCGAAATTACATAATTAGCAAGCATTCCTTTGTAAAACAAATTTTATTTTAATGGATATTTACTTAAAGAAAATTAATTAGGAAATAAATACTGTTTCAGAATTTATAACAAATAGATCGATACCTTGGAGAGAAAATACAAAATTTTAAACGTATATAGAGCAATTATGTAGCGATTTATATATTGTAGTTTAAAATATTTACTTTTAAAGATATCATTAGAAAAAATGTTGATTATAGAAAAAGCTTACATCGAATAGAATTATTACTTATAATTCTTTGGATTTAGTTGGTAAAATAATAATTTCTTCAAATGAATTAAAACTATATTATTTAACTACCATTATGTTTAAATTAAATAAAAAATAAATAAATAAATAAATAAAGGCTGATAGTGGTCAAATGAATTGAAATGAAATTTAAATTCTGTCCTACACATAGTATAATTTTCTAAAAGAGGCCTATTTATTTATTGTGTATGCATGAGACTGTATTCCTGACACTGCCTGCTTTAATCAAGGTAGTCTACCGCAAAATTTAACGACACAATTATTTTTATTATTACTGGCTCTTTGAAAGAAATAGTTCTCTCGTCCTTATAAATCTATCTTTTAGAGATTTGATTTAGAGCCAAAAGCCTTCTATATTCATAAAAATGCCACGAAGTTCTTCCAAAAGCTACACAAAGTCAAAAACTTTTATTTTTAGATATCTAAATTAATTCCAAATGGCTACAAAATTGGTATTGATTCAGTTGCTAAGTTTTTCAGTATCAAGTATGACGGAATTTTCACTCATTTGCTGCAATTGCCCAATAGTTTACTACAATAGTTATTTTTCGATTTAAATATACAGATATCCTTTAAAAAAAATCTGGTGTGAAACAAACACACGACTTCCATTACCCACTATTACACGTATTATATGCATTTTTGAGAGATAATGTGATCAGAAAACATAAAAGTGACCTAAAGAGAAAATCGTTAGAGCCATTTTTGAGATACCAACATTTACAAAAAATCAATTATTGACAGGAAAACAATAATTACATACAAAAGCATATTTAAAAGTGAGTTAAAATGGCGAGTTTGAAAAAAATCCGTACAACCGTTTTTAAAGGAACGCCTTTGCGAGGCCTGAAATTGAGCTATTTATACAGGACGCCTATCAATTTTCCTGAACTAACCAACTATATCATTCGAAAGGACATCTAACAGAGTGTTTATATAGCAAATTTGAAGAAAATCGTTAGAGCCGTTTTTGAGATACGGACTTACGGTCCCACTTCCGGTTTCCGATGTCCCACTTCCGGTTTTTCAATTTTCACCAAAATTTGGAAATTTCATCTGTACACCAGACGTATTTCAATTCTAAAATTTCGTAGCTCTATCTTTATTAGTTTCTGAGCTATAGTAGCCAGAAGATTCTCCACATACATACACACACACACACACACACACACACACATACATACACACTGACCAATTGCCAAAAACCACTTTTTTGGACTCAGGGGACCTTAAAACGTGTAAATTAGGTGAAAACCCGATACCGAATTTTCAGACCGAATACAATACTTCCATTACCTACGGTAGTAGGGTAATGGAAGTAAAAAGGGAGGGGTCCTTAACTTTATTTATAAATTGCAGCCCTTTGAAACGGTAACTGTATAATTTTCTGAAAATTTCTGGCGAACATTATCTCTCAATTTTACCTTTAATATTTTTTTAACTGTGCCAAAGGAAAAAAAATAAATAAATAAAAAGGTAAATCGTTTTTATTTAGTCTATGCTGTCTGAAAAAAATAGTTCTAAAAAAAAAATTTTTTTAAAAATGGGAACATTGTTTCTGAAAATTTTAAGATTGCTTTTAAATATAATATCACATTAATATCAAAGCTTTCTTATCCATTACATACATCAAAATAAATTGAAAAATGCGTGAAATGCCATGCTTTCATTCATATTCCAAAGAATCGAATAATGTAACATTTCCCTTTTTCTCATCTATAAAAATCTCATTCCAACCTCATAAAAATGCTAAGAAAATAGATGTTTCAACTCAGTTTTTTAAAAATAGCAATCGCAAAGGTATGTGTTTATCAGTATTAAATAAAGACATCAAGAAAAGTCATATTTATAAGTAAATTAAAATTCGTTTCCTTTTCACGTAAATTGTGAGTTTCTTAACTTTATTCATAAATGAATATAAAAATTCTCATATTCATATTTAGCTTAAAAAATCAGGGTACAGACAGAATGAATATACAAACAAATTGTAAACAGAAATTACCTCTGCACATGAAAATTCACTATATTTATTTATTTTAAATTAATATTTTTTTTAATTTTTAAATTTATCATAAAAGCAATAAACTATTTCCACTTTCTCATTTTTTTCTTCCATTACCCTACTACCGTAGGTAATGGAAGTATTGTATTCGGTCTGAAAATTCGTGTTGGTATAAATGGGTCCACAAAGTGAAAAGCAGAGTCTTTTAAACAATCACAACATTTAATAATATAGAAAAGTAGAATAACATAATGCGGGCATTTCTTGCCGCACGCTTAGCAAAGCTTTCTCGTACAGACTCATATAAAACTCCCTTTCAGAGAAGCGAAGATGCGCTGTTGATTACGTAATACAGTTACGTCACATCTGACGTCATGACAGGTGTGAGCTGGTTAACAGATGATATGAGGAAACATGCATTGAAATCCTTCATTTCCCCCTTATTCAATAAATGTTTCGAAAATAAAACATATTTATGCATTATAATAGCATATTAAAAATTACAGAAAATTATTTTTATGCAAGAGTTACTTAAAATAAGAAAAGTGTTAGTAAAGAAATAGAATTATAAGCAAATAATTATGGTTAATATAATAAAATAAAATACGTAAAATATAAGCAGTTAATTTCTTAATGAAAACACAGTTTAAATATATATATATTTTTAAGTTCTTCAGTCCTGAGTATTAAGTCCTATCATACCACAACATTTTTCATGTTTATATGCATTTAAACTTTTTGTTAAAATATCTGCAGGTTGTTCATCTGATGAAATATATTTAATGTCAATTAGTTTATTATTGTAAACTTCTCGCACAAAATGATGACGAATGTTAATGTGCTTAGATCGATTGTGATAAACAAGATTTTTTACTAATCTCAGTGCAGATTGATTGTCGCACATGATTGCAGTTGGACTTGATACAATTTCAGGATCCAATTCTTTTAAGAAATTTCTAACATGAATTGTCTCTTTTGCGGATTCAGACAGAGACATATATTCAGATTCTGTTGTGGATAGAGCAACGGTTCGCTGCTTTCTAGATTCCCAAGAAATAGGTCCACCGGCATATTTAAAGACGTATCCTGTATATGATTTTTTATCATTTATATCCGATGCCCAATCGGCATCAACAAATGCTGTCAATGGTTTATCGTCTCTGTAATACACAATTCCTAAATTTCTAGTGCCATTGAGATACCTTAGTATTCTTTTAGCAGCTATCCAGTGAGGTTTTCCTGGATTGTTATTAAACTGACTTAAATAATTTACAGCATGGGTGATATCTGGTCTGGTAGCAACCGACAGATACATAAGAGAACCAATTAATTGTCTATAAGGAATTTTTGACATGTATGATTTCTCTTCTTCTGTATTTGGACACATTTGTTTAGTTAATTTTACACTGCTATCTAAAGGTGTATTCACCACTCTAGAATCTTCCATATTAAATTTATTTAGTAAATCTTCAATGTATTTCTTTTGTGTTATAGTGATGCTGTCCCTAACTTGATTAAATTCAATGCCTAAGCAATAATGCAGAAGGCCCATATCTTTCATTTTGAAAGATTCTGCTAATTTATTTCTTATATCAAAATAGTGCTCTTCACTTTTAGTGAGACAAATTAAATCGTCGACATAGACGATTATAATAGCATCAAAAGGATATTTTGAGTAATAGACACATTTGTCGGAATTCAAAGGGTAAAATTTCATTTTTCTCAATTTCTCATCTAATTTCTTAAACCACTGTCTTCCTGACTGCCTAAGGCCATACAAAGATTTTTTTAATAAACACACTTTATTTTCGTGTATATCATTTTCAAAAAATTCAGGAAGCTCCATATAAATTTCTTCATGTAACATTCCGTTAACATATGCTATAATGAAATCTAACTGGTATGCTGTGAAACCATTCTGGATAGCATACGCGATTGCAGTTCTTATAGAACTTAATCTGGCTACTGGTGAAAAATTTTCCTCAAAATCTATACCTTGTTTCTGTGAACACCCTTTGGCAACTAATCTGGCCTTAAATTTTTCAATTTGACCATCTGGTTTGAATTTTGTTTTTAAAACCCATTTACACCCAATTACCTTTTTATCTTTTGGTCTATCTACAATTTCCCAAGCGTTTTGCTTAACTAAAGAATCATATTCTAATTTCATCGCGTTCTCCCAATTTTTAGCATAATCTCCATTTAGCGCGTCGATTACGCTGGGATTAATTTCATTAAATGAGTTATCAGCTAATTGAGAAGTTTCATCTTTATATTTTGTATCTGTAATACACTCCTTATGAGAGTTTTGAAAGTTCCAACTTTTACCTTTTTTAGGTCTTCCGGGACCACGTTTAAAAATAAGATTGTTTTTATTAATCCTTTCCTCTTGTTTACATATATCGCCAGCACTCTCCTCCCCTCCACTCACATCTTCTACGTTCCCCCCTTCAGAGTGGCTCGCTTCCCCCCCTTTCCAAAAAGAGAAACTTTCTCCATTGAATTCAGGGGGATAGGAAATCGATCCGCTGTTTTCCCCCCTGTGGATGTCTGCGGTTTGAGTAGGGATGGGAGTTTCATTTTTAATATTACAATCATTGCATTTATTCTCAGACGGAAAAATTAATTCTAATTGATCAGTAGTGGCTGAATCATTTGTTTCAAATTCGTCTATAAATCGAACATCACGACTTATGACAATTTTTCTGGTATCCCTATTCCATAATCTGTAAGCGCGTGATTCATTTGAATAGCCAACGAATATATGTTCGTGTGACCTAGCTTCAAACTTTCCTTTTGATTTTTTATTTAGAACAAAACATTTCTGTCCGAAAATTTTAAAATAGTTAACAGTTGGTTTATAACCGAAAAACAATTCAAAAGGTGTTTTATTTTCTTTAATTCCTTTAGTGGGACACCTGTTTCTAATATATGCAGCGCAATTTACTGCTTCAGCCCAGAATGTATTTGGAAGGTTTGATTGGATTAATAAACACCTCGCCATTTCGCATAATGTACGATTTTGTCTTTCAATTCTAGAATTTTGCTGAGGGGTCATTGGCGATGAAATCTCGCGTTTAATACCGCATTTTTCAATATATTTATTGAATTCTTCGCCACAATATTCCAAACCATTATCGGTATGCAGTATCTTAATTTTTTTTCCTAATCGATTTTCGACTGCTGCTTTATATCTCCGGAACGCGTACTTAGCTTGATCTTTTGTTTTTAGAAAATTTACTTCAATGTAACGAGATTTATCATCCAAAAAAGTAATAAAGTAACGTGATCCGCCATGGGATTTAACATTTATAGGGCCACATAAATCAGAATAAACCCAAGCAGCACCGAAACGTTCTCTGAACGTTCAAAAATTGTTCTGCAAACACGTTCTAAGAACGTTCACTTTGAACGTGTTATAGACGTCTATCTGTCCATCTTGAAGACGTACAATAGTACGGTTCAGAGAACGTTCAATGAACGTGTAACTATCACCATCGGTGTTATAGAAGCGTTCTGAGAACGTTCTATGTATACGGTCTCAGAACGTTCTAAACGTTTTTAGAACGTTTTCAAAACGTTATACACATTTTCAGAACGTTCCAGAAAACGTACTGTAAACGTTCTAAAATAGTGTAGTTAAAAAAAAAAAATTATGACGTCATTATAAAAAATCACCTCAGTACGAGCGCTTAGAAGTAAAAATTACATAGCTGATGACGAATAATGATACAACACATGAGCAGGGATATGAATTACTTTTTTTTTTTTCAATTCAAATAATGTTTGAGAAATTTTAACATACTTACTATTCCTTTAATTTCAACGTATATGCATCAAAAATTCTATATTCTATGACAGTTTTCCCCAAAAAGTGTCATAACGTCTCTTTATACCTTAAAAAATTTCTTAAATTTTTGCATTTTTTAAAAATTACTTTTTTTTCCCTAATCTGAAGATAATGAAGTTGTAGTATTAATTACAAAACTTTGAATACACACCATAAAATGCAAGAACTCGCACCAACTGTTTCGGGTCAAAAGAAGACACAACCCTTCATCAGGCGAACATTGTAGGCATGAGAGCTGCAAACAAGCACGTTGAGTGTGTTGAATGCGTTGCCGCTTTGTTTGTAGAAGCCGTGCTTTGTTTGTAGCAGTTGCGAGTTCTTGCATTTTATGGTGTTTATTCAAAGTTTCGTAATTAATACTATAACGTCATTATCTTCAGATTAGGGGAAAAAAGAAATTTTTTAAAAATGCAAAAAATTAAGGAATTTTTTAAGGTATATATAGACACGTTATGACACTTTTTGGGAATTACTGTCATAAAATATGGAATTTTTCATGCATATACGTTGAAATTAAAGGAATAGTAAGTATGTTAAAATTTCTCAAACATTATTTGAATTTAAAAAAAAAGTAATTTATATCCCTGTTGCTGTGTTGTATCATTATTCTTCATCTGCTATGTACAACTAAACTCTTGATTTATTTTGCTTGTTTTAATCCTTGTGATTCCGAATGCGTCATCCTATGATTAATGTTTGTTTTTCATGGTTGTTTTCTGTTTCATTCTCTGATTTCTTGAAGTAAATAATTTATTCCAATTTATTCTTCATTTCTAAGTTCAATTAATTTCTTGTACGATAGGGTGCCCGCTAGCAATTTGCTATTATAACTGCTAACGAACGAAATCGTACATTGGTGCTCAACGACGAAAAGGGTCACCCCTGACGAGTTTTTTTTTTTTTTTTTTTTTTTTTTTTTTTTTTTTTTCCTACCATTCTAAGCTTTTCCTAAAAAAAAATGTTTAAAATGCTGTCTTAATTTTTTATTTACTCGTTGCTTGTTTGTATCTTTTGATTTAAGTTTCATGTGGTTTTTACGCACCGGCAAAATTATTAAAATTGCAACTAACAATATAGGAATAAATTTATGATTAGACTGAAGTTAAATAAAATAAAAATAAATAAATAAAAAATAAATGTTTCAATAAATCACAATCAGTCTCCCCAGGTTATTTAAATTTGTTGTAATTTCCTTCTCATTGACCTATGTGGTTTCAGGGATCTTATATCTGTTGCTTGGCTTTAACTAAGATTAAAAATTCATTTATACATATATATATATATATATATATATATATATAAATTTTTTTTTTAAATACAGGGTGCAAAGCATTGTGACGAGAATACCTTTATCTTCGCAACTATTGGTCGCAAATATATAGTTTCAGTTACAAAATGTTTTAAAGAATATGAGCATTTGTAGTATAACATGTTTAAATTTAAAATATCTATTTTTTCAAAATTGCAAAAACTAGCTTTTTACATAGTCCCAGATCCCTATAGTCATATTTAGAAAACTGACACTCATCCTAACAAAAAGTTTCATTTCTATTCTCCCCAAATGGAACAAGATATTTAAAGTTTGGATTTTCTAACATATTTCGGCCTTCAATAAGGGATCGGTTTAAAAATCCTAATTGGACTTTGTTTGCATTTTCCCTGGGTTTATTAAAGAATTTTTCATTGACTTTTTAATAAAGCCCGAGAAAATGCGAAATAATCCTAAATTTTGAAACTAACTATCTCAGACAATTTTGGGTGCACAAAAGTGAAACTGTTTGTGTTATATTTTTTAGGTTGGAACTCAACTTTCACTATTAGTGTCATGAAAATTGTATAAAAATTATCAGTTTTTGTGATTTTTAATAAATTGATTTTTTAAATTTAAACATGTCATATAATGAATTCTTACATTTTTTTTTTTAAATACATTTTCTTATTGGAGGACGTTTGAGACCAATTGTTGCGCAAATAAAGGCCTGCTCTCGACTTTGCACCCTGTATATTCTAAACATTTCTGGGTACTACTTTGTAAGTCCATGGATAGTTTATAAATATATTTGAATGCTGAAGTTTATAGAAAGTTTTAATATTTCAACATAAAAAATAATTTCAAAAATGAATGTACCAATACACCGCTAAAATAATATATAATTGAGTTTAGAATATATTGTTAATTTATAATAATAAGAAATTGAAACAAAAAATTAAAAATTAGTTAGAAGGAGGAAATTTTAAAAATTTCCAAATAATTAAATACATATATATATATTTTTAATCAAAATATTTTTCTAAAATATTTAACATAGTTCATATTTTTAAATTTTAGTACATGTGTGTATACATATTTTCAGTTTACAGCAGCAGTTTACAAAAATGATGTTTGCAGGTATTTAAATTTATTCCACATGGCAATGTAATTCGTATTCTTTAAATGTTTAAATTTCTTTAAATTGAGTCAACGCAATTTTTACCTCATTTGATGTAATTATGCTATCATGGCATATTAAATAATTGATAAATGTAAATATTATTAGTATTAATAAATAATATAGTAAATCGTCCTTTTTTTTTTTTTTAAGCAGAATATCTTTTTTTTTTTTTTTTTTTTTTTTTTTTTATATAAAGATGTGGAATAGAATTGAATCTTTGTTTTATTATGCAGATAAACAATTTCATATATTTTATTTAATAAATAACAGTAAAGAGATATTTAAAATTGTAAGTCGGTGAAACTTAGGATATTATTTTAAAAATATGCAATTTGCATAACCTAGATTGTATATATATTATCATATAAACATTAAATAAATACTTCAGAATTTAAAAAGAAAAGAAAAAAAGAATTACGAACCTTCTTAATTTTGTTGATAAGAATTTTCTTCGAGAAAATACCCTTCCAACTAGCATTTTAAAATACACAATGACCAGTCGGAAGGGCATTCACTTAAAATTAGCACTTATCTTGTAAAATTTTTATGACTTCTTCATACTTCTTTCCAGAAACATAATAACGAAAATAGTTATTTTAACAAATTCCATCTCAGAAGACTAAATTAATAAAATGAATCCATAATTTTTAAGCGGTTTTCTGTAACAGAAGCAGTTTTTTCTGCGATTCAACGCTGCTTTCTGGTATCGAAAGTTTAGCTTAAGAACTTACGCAGATATGAAAATGATTGTTTAATTGATATTAAAATAAGACTTTAATAAATAGAACATAGAGAATATTACAGGTTAAAAATATTACATTTTTACCTTTTCTAAAGCTTATCCTAGTCATTATAACGCTAAAACTGAATAAATCAGATTACATGCACTGTAAAAAATATGTCCTATTTGCTGCCAGAAATTCTCTGTAATTTGAGACAATACGCGTAATTAACGAAAAAATTACGTTGTCAGAACGTATTTTCTCAAATTACAGAGAATTTCTTGCAGCAAATAGGACATATTTTTAACAGTGTGTTTTAAAATTACCGCCTCACATAACGACACGACTTTCCCAAGACCTGGCGCCTGGCGTTTGACTTTGCAGTTGCACGGTCAGCGAAAATTAAATAAATGCAATCCACAGATGTCGATGTTAAACATCTGCTCTCCCTTCTTGCATCCGCAATAATCATGTTTCAAAGTTCAACATATGAAACAGAAATTTATTAAGCATTTATAGATGTAGGAAACATATAGTCAATATTTTAAGGAAAAATGGAATGGAGTTAAATAATTATTTAAATTTTTATAAAGTATTTTAAAAATTTATGAGATCACTTTATTTTTCCATTTTAAAATCTAGAATTAAACGGAAAAGCATATTTTGTTTTAGTGTATATTTCAGTATTGAAAAAATATTCAGTGAAAATAAATAAAATAAAATAAGAACAATCAAACAGAGTAATGATTTAACAACATTATCAATATTGATAATTTATCAGTAACATTTAAACTTAAATAGAATCATAAATAAAATATAATAAAAGTTTAAAATTATGCTTAAAGAAAAGAAGAAAAAAACTCATTTCTGTAACTTCCCGATGAGTATTAGAGACCGCGAGGTTCTACTCTCGAACCTTACAGACGGGAAGTGTTGGTTTCGATTCCTGGTCACGCTCGTCGACTTAGGTTTTCGGAGTTTTCCCGTGATTTTCTTTGAAACTCGGGTAAAGCACTATATTACGTATTCAATAACATCCGTGATTAGTTTTTTGTATCTAAACTCTGGGTCTGGGGAATGCATAGATTTTCATGACAGAAGACAATCATTTTTATGCTGTATAGAAGATCTTAGAAAATGTATTTTTCTAAGGGTTTATTATTATTATTATTACAAATGAAAAAAAAAAAAAAAAAACGGTAAATTTGTTTTAAATCATCAGAAAACGATGTTTCAATTATTCGTTTTAAAGGTGATATCGAATTCTTTCGAAAGATAATCATAGTGAAAATTTTTATCCACCCCTCCCCCATCCTCCAGGGATGATGTATACTTATTCCTAGGGGAAAAAACAATGTCCTATGAATAATAATAATAAAAAAAACCTGTTTAACTATTACTCGTTATACAGCCAAATTGAATCAATAATATATATCAAATGTATGTCACGCAGAAGGTTTGGTGAGTATATATATTACAGAAGCTGATAGATAGCCTTTCTGTGAATGGAAAATATTGGAACGTGGCAGTGCCACCTGTCGTCCGATATGCACCCAAAGGCAATCTGTAGAGTTTTACGTAATATTAATTTCACTTACCAAATTTACAATATTTATAAATCACAGAAGTTGAGATTTTTCGTTTCCGTTATGAGATTAAATTGCAAAATAGCCACGACACATGTTGGCCGATGTGCATCCAAAATGGACCAGTAACGCTTTACATAAAATCGATTTCACTTATAACTTCAGTGTATCAGAAAATTTATTGTTAAATCACAAGAGTTAAAATATTGCCTTTCCGTTAAAATGATTAAATTGCAGATTAGCAACGCCACCTGTTGGACAATGTATACATCCAAATTGTATTAGCAGAGGTTATGATGATATAAGCCAATATATCAAGTTTAATGCATTTGTACACTATAGAAGCTGAGATATAGCTGTCCCATAAATGGAGGGTTTCATTGCATAGCACCACAATCTATCGGACGATATACCCCAAATGAAATTCAAATTTAGGGCAATTTAGGGCAAGAACTAATATTGTAACAAGTTTGGTTGAATTCCATACATTGATTCCTGAAATACAAAATTCACAAAATATTTCCATGAGTTTAAAATTTTGTAATTTTTTTTCACCTCACTGCTACTGATTATTGAGAAGCATTCTTTACTGACGTGCTAACAAAACGTTAAACTGAAAATGTAAAAAATGCTCTATTCTCTATCATGCTAAAAATTATAAATTTCGAATAACTTACGAAGTTTTTAAATTAGAATGTTGCAAATCTCTCAATAAGATTCTTATCAATATCAAAAGTGATATTTTAAAACTGGTCCGATCTCTCTGCAATCATTTGTTCTTGAGATATTAATATCGTGTACATGAACTAACGGGCTATCACACTAATAGGTGCCGATACACATTAACAGATACCATACCAACCTTTTGACTTCCGGATTCCTCACGCCACAAAACGTGTAAAAAAATCAAAAACTGAAGTCAAAAATTTTCATGATTAACCTATTTTCCCAACCAATAGTACTAAAAAGTCATTTTGTCATATTCGTTATAATTACACTGTTACAGAACGTGTTATGACGGTGTCACACTTGAACGTTCTATATAGAACTAGAATTGTACGTTTTATAGATGGTACAAATCAAACATTTTCAGAACGTTCTAAATAATACTATTTCTGAACGTGTTTTAGAACGTTCTTTTGACACGAAACACGGTGTTTGAACTATTGAAACCGTTATTAGACGTTCACAGAACGTTCCTGTGCTACTTGGGAACTACTTCTAATAATTCCTTACTATGAAATTTGTTTTCTTTACAAAATGGTTTCACAGTTTGTTTAGACTGAATGCTACTTTACAATCTTTTAAAGAATCTTTTTCATTAAAATTTAAATCTCTTAACATATTTTCAGATTTTAATAATTTTAAATCTTTTTCATTTAAATGTCCTAATTTTAAATGCCATTTATGAAAGTTGCTTACCTGAGTTGTTGCAGCGATATCCACCTGCGGCTGAAAAAAATATAAATCACCTTTTCTCGTAGCACTTATAATTAGAGAGCCGTCCTGCTCCGTAATTTTTGCACATTTTTCGGTAAATACAACTCGGCAGTTGTTTGCAGTAGCTTTTGATATAGATATAATTAACATAAATATAAATTGCATATAAATTGCATTTCAATTTTGGAACGCACAAAACATTTGTTAACTTTAAATTGGTTACACCATGATTACCGGGAACTTTTAATTTGACTGTTCCAACACCTGTTATCTC